>APFE030325223.1:103093-254517 GCA_000404065.3 Pinus taeda
CATGTTGCCCTGAGATTTCCTAAAAAACGTCATTTAGGTCCTCAAAACGGCTCCGAAAGTTCAGGACCCGAAAAAACTGCTAAAAATAGTAAATTGTGCTACAATTACGGAAACTGAAAAACTGAAAGAGACAGTTGCAGGGGTCCAAATGGGATAGTTGGGTGGCCACCAACATCCACCTGGATCATTCCTCCCCCCTTAGGAAGCAATGTTCCCCATTGCGTTGAGTTCCTCCCTGAGATGAGGAAGCTTCTGCTGAGCTGGGTTATTGGTGAGCTGTTCTGCAATCTCTGATGTGTCCAGCGATGGTGGGAAGCATGGTCGATGGCGGTCCACATTGAACACTCGGTGCAAGTGAAGGAATGGAGAAATGTTGTACTTCAAAGCATTGTTGCCCATAGCCTTGGTACTGGTGTAAGGACCATGTTGGAGTGGTCGGAGCTTCTGATGGGCTCTTGTAAGGCATTCTTTCTACAGATGTAACCAAACTTTGTTGCCCACCTGAAACTTATGTGGTACCCCTGTGGGTGAGGAGAAGTTGTTCCCGTGTTCTGTCATGACCGTATCCCTTTGCTGCTGCTACTGCTGCTGCTGCGTGGAGGAACCCTTAGCGGGGGTCATGGATGTAGCAACGATCTTCCCCTTACTTTGGGAGCGAACCAGACAGAAAATAAATTTCCTATTCTGTGATATGAGCTTGCTGCCTTTCTTAGCAGTGATCAAAGACGTGGCGGTAGGTGGGGCTACCTTTGGTATCCTGTATAATGAATCACCCAAAGAAATAATGACAGCGCGAGGCCTTGACTCATACACAGCATGTCGCCTCCACAAGTATGGCTCACCTAATAATACATCACAAACATCTAGAGGTGTAACAAAACACAATACCTCGTCTATGAATGGTTTGATGCTATAGGGAAGGCAGCACTACTGGTGAATTTTGAGATCTCGTCCTTCATGAAGCCACCCGATATTGTACGACTGCTGGTGTGGTGTAGTTGGTAGGCCCAACCGCTTCACGACCTCTGCTGAAATCAGGTTCTTTTGGCTGCCACTGTCAACAATGAATTGCAGCGGCGAACCCTTCACCCACATCTGTGAGTGGAAAAGATGTTCCCCATCCTCTGACTCTTCAGGCTCATTCTTCTGGATCTTGGCAGTGGCAACAGTGGCGCTGGGATCCGCATCAATGATCTGCTTCCCTTTGCCATTCCCCTTGTCGGGTTCTGGCTCAGGGTCGGAACATGTATCTGATTCGAAAGCCTCAACTTAGCCACCAATGACTGCTTGGTCTGACACTCACTTGTGTTATGAGTGGGACTCTTGTGGAACTCACACCACTTTCCTGTGTCCTTCTTCGGCTTTGTGGTGTTGTTATTTTCTTGCGGCTTCAACGGGTTGTCTTGGGTCACCCCGCCTTGGCTTTGTCCTTTGGGCTTCGGATTAGAAGATCCAAATTCTCGCTTCTTCTGTTTGAACTTTTGCTCGATTTTAACAGCGTATCGGTATGCTGTGCCGAGTGAGGAGATGTTCAAGAACTCCATCTCTTCCTGGATGTATCTGTGTAGACAGCCACGGTATTTGAGTACCAGATGTAGCTCAGAATCTTTGATACCCAACTGTGTGCGAAGGGTGTGAAAAATGTTTGTGAACTCAGGCACATTTGGTCCCTTCCTACCGCAGCGTGGTCCATTTGATGTATTTGTCCTCATAGCTTTCGAGAGGGTAGTACTGCTCCTTAATGGCATCTCGGAATGAATCCCAAGTGGGTGCGGCTGAAAATAGTGAGCCTATGCTTTCATCCTTCTGCTCACAGTAGGTTTCCCACCAGTCCTTGACGTGGGGGGCTGCTTTGAGAAGACCGAAAACAATATTTTCCCGACTTGAAAATTCATGAACAGAAAAATAAACCTCTAGCAGATTTAACCATTTATCTATGGCATCTGCGTCTATTTTACCCTCGAAGATGGGGATTTCAAAATTCACTTGTACCTTAAATGGTGTGGTGTTTCCAGAGTAGCTTTTGGAAGCCGATGCGTCGCCTCTGGGTAGCCGCTGAAGGATCTGCGCAAATCTATCCATCATCCCGTTCCATTGTCGCTCGAGGGCTTCTTCGAGCAATATTTTGATAGGATCTCCTACCCCCTCGTCTTTCTTCTCATCCGCCATAGGAGGCCATCAGGATTTGCGAGGCTGGTCTTGCAAAGGTTCAACCAGTTCAAGCCCTAACTCCTTATATCCTGACCTCGTTGGGGACATGCAAAGAAAAACAGAGAAAAAGCAGACCACTCTGATACCACTGATTCAGATTTAAATAGGAACACAATAAAATACAGAGATAACCATATACACAAAGATGCAGTGGAAATAATACTTCATTTCATTAATGGAGAATACCGAAATATGCTTACAACCAGAAATCGAAATAAACCAGCTAGGGCGATGGTAGCTTATCTCTGAGAAGATATGTGCGGCTACATGCCTCTGAACTGTTCCAAACTGTGTTACAATGAGGCTCGAAGGCCTATTTATTGTTGAGAAACAATGGAAAACCCTTCATATTCCAAAACCTAACCTTAGAAGATGAAATGCCAAACTGTGGGCCCCGTTTTGGGTAAATTGGTACATCGATTTCCCGGGGTCGTAACTTTGGCATACGATCTCTGTTTGACGTGTACGATAGATCGTTAGAAAGATCTATTTGAGAAATACCAGTTTGGGAAGGGCAACATCGGTGCATGGACCCATTTTTCCCCCATATTTCCCAAAAAACATCGTTTAGGGCCTCAAAACGGCTCCGGAAGTTCAGGACCCGAAAAACTGCTAAAAATAGTAAACTGTGCTACAACTTAGGAAACTAAAAAGACTGAAAGAGACAGTTGTGGGGGTCCAAATGGGATAGGTGGGTGGCAACCAACATCCACCTGGATCACCTAGTTGCTAAAATAACGTACAACCAAAGAATACAAGTCATTTTATTACCAAACCAAAAAGAAACATTAGTCAAGCAGAACTCCAGATATAAAAGAGATTACAACAAGTTTACCAAGAGTCTTGATCTCAATAATGGACCTAGTATTTCAATAGATCATTTACCATTATTTCCATTTTTTATTCCGCAATTTTTCTTGCAAAACTATCACTCCCTTTCTACCATGACATCACTCGTCCACATACAAGTATACAACTCATCATACCACACTACCATACCATATGATAGATCTTGCTAGCATACTATCTTACCTTCTCTTCATCATAATTTCAATTCATCCAAAAAGTTTCGAACTTTTTTCTAACATATCAAACAATAATTTCATCATGCAGGAGGCCACATATAGGATTCCATGAAAAATTATTGTATTTCTATAGAAAAAGTATAATAATACTAAAACTATATAGGTCATATAATAGTTATTTGAAGCCTCTTTTTTTTTAACAAAAAATACTTAGGGTACTAGTTGCACTCAAGAAAAATAAAAATGCATTTACCTACACTTCTACAAGATCCTTTGTAGAAAATAACACACCAAACTAATAGGTTAAGACTTCAATTATTTATATCAACAAGTAATTTATCCTCATCCACTCCAAATTAGTAAAATTATTATTTTGGTGTGACCACTTTTTGATTTCATTGCCTCTTTACTCATATTCTCATGCAACGTCATTTAGTTTTCATGCAAGGTTGAGCCTAATAATATTATCTTTAAAAATAAATACAAAGAAACTCACACAAAATCCTATTTGAGGTGGGCCTCAACTCCCACATTTGGGGGGTGGGGTGGGGGGAGACACGATGTGAGCCAAGAAGTCCTCATGATTAGTAACGATGTTCTAGTCATGTGCAAGGGACATGACATAAATAGATGATGATGACTAAGGAATTTTAAGCAGAGATTAGGTGAAGTGTGTTAAGTGGAAATCAAGTGAAGTGCAATGGCAGGCAACTTTCCAAGGATGTGAATATATTAAAGTATATTATTGCAAAGCTATACATCGAGCCAAGTTTGAACCAACCCATTACCTTTTCTTCAACTACTTCTTTCATGCAAAAAAGCTCTCCCTTGTTGAAGTCATCAAAGTCTTCTACAACCAAAACACAATTCTCATACATGCTACAAAAACACAATCCTCCTATAAAAAATTATAGACAACATTACACGAAGTGAAACAATAGGAGAATATAACACTAAAGGGAGCAAGTTAGTTCAATTTTTTTCCAGACCACATATGTCATTTTTTTTTTTTTTAGTGGTTATTTGAATGCTTGTTGGACATTTCTACCAAACAATTGTTGTATAAATTTCTTTGTTGGGTATTTTGTGAAATTTTCTAATTGAAACCCTCCCTACAATATTCTTTACCTAAGATAATGACCCTAAATAAATTGAGTTTTTCTAGGTTATCTGGAATCGAGACTAACTTATAGGAAACCGTTTACAACTTCAATTCTTTTAAATAGAAGAAAGATGCTTGCTATAAGATAACCTATAGAATTTGTTTTGGTAATAATGGGGGAATGTTTCAATCAAAGGGAGCATACAAGCCTTACTAGAGTGTATCAAAACCCTAAGGTTGTGGAGATTTTTCAAAGAAGTCATTAGCTAAAATAGTTTGAGAAGCTTAGGGGCTATGATGATGACAATGCTCTAGAATTTTCCTTGAATTTTTAGGATTATAAGGGATAGGAGTATGTAATTGTAATAAAGGAGTTAGGATTTTTTTTATGAAGAGATGATCAATGGGATTTGGAGAGGGTTTCCATTGGACAAAGAAGAAAGGAAAGAAGTCACTCTTTCCAAGAAGAAATTAGTTTTGGACCATGAAGAGTGCATAAAATACAAGAATGGAGTCAAAAGAGATATCCTAAGAACACCATGACATGAAGTAGCTTATCACATACTAATGTATATATCCTATTAAGTCATAATTAGTGTGGCTTATGCATACCATTTTACATTGTATACACTTAGGAAATTTTCCCATCTTCAGTCCCTTAAGTGTCCCATATTTTCTATTGTGATCATTAAATGATATGAGCATAAAAGTCTTGGGAGGAAAGCATGAAGCCTTGACCCATTATGGGCTTGTCAAATTACTTGTCTTTAATGGTCTGGATAGTCTTAAACATCAAGTTACATGGATTGGTTTTATAGAAATAGAAAATAAGGACTTCTTATAAACACGATAAGTGTTAAAAGAGAAAATCCTTCCAATCATGGAAAAAGGAAAATAGAAAGCAACCAATTATGTACCCTCTAAAAATAAGCCAAAGAAAAAGAAGATAAAGTTGGAGGTGATTGAGAAGTAAATTGCGATAACATTGGTCAAAATGGGAACACCACCTAAGCCCAAAAAATATTAGAAAGTGCCAAAAATTGAACTCAAATTATTAGAAGAAACAAACCTACTAAATTAGCTACAAAAGAGAAGGATCTTTCTCCTACTCTGGTTCATTTAGAAAATACACCAATTCTTGAGGAACAATGAAGTCCTGAGGAACCCATTACAGAATCAAAATTATCTAAGAAGGAAGATATTCCCAAGGAAGAGAAATACAGGGCACAACAAGATCTTTTGAAGGTCATTGCGTCATCAACTATAGGAAGGATACTTCTAGCACACTTCCTACCTCATGATATACTAGATATTGAGAATGCTAAAATATGGTCCCACAGATGGAAAATAGTTGCAAAATAGTAGGGAATGGTGGATGGGACAAGGTGACAATAAAAAATCCATTAGGTCAAGGAAGACATGATGATAGTCAAGATACAAGAGGTAAATAACACGGAAAAACTTGAGAAAAAAACTAGTATCTTAAAAAAAACGTGCTCCAAGAAAAAAAATGATAATTTCAACCATATATAATAAAATCACATCAAAGGAAGCCTTGTTATGGATCATGGAACACTTATCTCTAGAATTGATCAACTATAGGAAGCTAATTAAGACCTGCACTTTCTTTCTAAGGGAAAAATCATATAAATACATATTTTAAACCTAGCTTAGTAAAGGAAGTTCAACATTCTAAACCCTAAATAATTTATAATATCATTCTAGAGCAACAATATGGAAAAAAATGCCATGATATGTGAGTTTCATCTCCACAACTTTAAGTTGTCACAACCACATTCTTGGGACCCCAGTCCTTATGCAGAGGATGTGCAACTCATGGCCTTAGAATATTAGTTAAGGCATGAGGAGATGAGGAAAGAGGAGGTCAAGAAGAAAATGGAGGAATAAATTTTCACTCCTCTATGGATCAACGTAGAATATCTTAATCCAAGGGAAATTGTAGTAGCCCATGAAATTTTATCCAAGGGCTAGCAGGTAGCTTCTATTTGAAAACAAAGATAGGAAACAACCATCTCCTATTTGAAGACATGATGAGGCTTCTAGTAGATGAGGTTATCCAATATTATCAAATGGGGTTGTCACATACCACTACTAAATTTATCCTAACCACACTTGCAAAAACTTGATTTTCATCTCTCATACATTTTATCCTTTACATGTAAACCTTTATTCAAATAATTTGTACAATAACAATCAAGCAATATTTTTCTTGTAGAAATTTTTTCAAACATTTGTATGAAATCAAATAAGCAACATTTCTCTAATTCCACTTGTAACATACTAACCAAATCATACCACTCAATCGTGCAACTTTTGATTTATGTCTATGAGGTATTTTATCAAATAGTTTGTATTAAAATTATAATAAAACATATTGAACACATTTGTTAAAATGATTTGCATGCAAATAGGAATATATGATCTACAATACTACTGTGTTAAATCAATGCTAGCATACAAAAATAATATCCCCCACCACAAAACAATATTTTCATTGGGATATTTCATCAAACGATATGTATGCAATGAGGCATTAAACCATTTAGGCATTTATTCAAACAATTTTCATGCAAACTAAATATAAAACTCCTCAAATAATATCTCCTAAATTATAACATTTCAAGTTTTAAATCCTGAACTGGATGATTAGTCAGAGTTCCCCTCACAATGGTCCAAGTTTCAGCCCTTGAACCTCCTAGATGAAAAATTATAGTAGAAATTGCAACATGTCTTGTTTTATGCATGATTTTAGAAGCACACAAGAAGCTCAACTTCCTTTGATCAAATATACTAAAATATCACAATCCAAGATGTAAACATTGGAAAAATTGATTAGTGGGGTCTCCCTTCACTATGCTCCAAATTTTAGCTTATAGAACCTCCCAGAAGAAAATTGATAACATAAATTCCTAAAGTTTCAACTCATAGAATCAACATAGTTACTCCAACATTATAAGTCTTTGAATATAAAAAAATATCCAAAAGGGGGGGGGGGGGGGGGGGCGGGGGGGGTGGTGTTGAAAATCCCATCCCCCTCAAAGGAACACCATCCTTAGTGTCCTACCTCTTACATAACCAATATATGAAGAAAAAAAATAAGGATATGCCACTCTCATGGCCTCTAAATTTCCCAAGTTGATTCTTCTACTCTCTTCCACTGCACTTTAACTTGCACAATGGTTTGGTTCTAAATCAATGTCTCCTTCCTGCCTAGTATGCATTTTGGTTCTGGTTTGAACTCTCCTTTAGGTTCCACCTGAATCAAAACCCAATCAATAACATGATTAGAATCATAAACATACTTTTTAAGAAAATATACATGAAATACGTCATGATATTTAATGTTTGGAGGTAAGACGAGCCTGTAAGCCATTGGCTTAACTCTCTCCAAAATCTCAAATGGTTCATAATAATGAGGTTCCAACTTGACACAAGTTCCCATTCTTAAGGAACTTCTCTTTTGGTTTAACCTAGAGATACACATGATCCCCAAGTTTCAACTCTCTGTGAACTTTTTGCTTGTATACATAACTCTTTTGATGGTCTTGGACTTCTTTTAATTTATGTTTGACTAATGAAATTTCTTGTTCCATCTATTGCAACATATTTGGTCCAAGAATAACTCTATCCACTGGATGATCCCAACTCATAGGAGTATGCCATTTCCAGCCATACATTGCCTCAAAGGGACTACTTTTCAATGATTCTTGATAGGTATTATTATAAGAATAATCCACCGATGGAAAATAGTACTCCCATTTACTTGGCCTACTCATTGCATACATACAAAGCATGTCCTCTAGAATCTGATTTTTCCTTTCTATTTTCTCACATATTTGGGAATGATAGGTTGTACTAAAAGCTAAATTTATCCAAATTCCTTCAAACAAATCCTTTCAAAATCTATAAGTAAACTTAGCATATCAGTCAAACAAAATCATCTTTGGCATGGCATGAAATTTTAATATTTCTATCATAAATATTTCAACAATGTCAATTTCTTTATGAGTGGACTTTACAGGAATAAAATGAGTTTTTTTACTTAACTTGTCCACCACAACCATAATAACATCATGTCACTTACTTCTCTTAGGAAATCCAATGATGAAATCCATGGTTATAGTCTCCCATTTCCATTCCCAAACTGGGAGAGGGTGTAATATGCCTATTGGGCGCTTATATTCAGCCTTGACTTCCTAACATTCCAAGAAATTTGAAATGTACTCATCAATATCCTTCTTCATTCTAGGCAAATAGTAATGCTTCCTAACTATTTTTTATCACCTTTTGATATCTCGAGTGTCTAGAATATGGTTCTACATGCATTTCATCCATGAATAGTTTCTTCAAGTCCTTGGAATTCGGTACATACAATATGTTTTTATATAACAATAGTTCATCCTCTGTTAGTTGATACCCCACACAACTTAAGCCTTCATTTCCTTGCTACATACATTCTTTAATTTGTTGAAAGTGATCATGATGCTGTAAGGCATATTTTATAATATTTTTTAAGCTAGTTTCAGTGAAATTAATTGTTGCAACTTGATTCTCTTGCAACCTTCTACTTAGAGAATATGCCACATGGTTTTCCTCCCCTTTGATGTGCTTACGTTTGAAATCAAACTCACTAATCAACACCATCCACCTAGCTTTCCTAAAATTCAAGTGAGGCTGGTAAAATATATACTTCAACTCATTATGGTCTGACATCAAAAAGAATTTACTCCCAAGTAAATAGGGTCACCACATTTTATGTGCGTAAACAATAGTTTCCAACTTTAATTCACGAATCACATAATTTATCTCATGCTCATTCAACTTCTAGGATTCATAACATCACATATTGATGTTGCATGAACCCCACCAAGTCCTTCCTTGCAAACATTAGTGCATACTAAGAAATATTTGCTTGGATCTAAAATTCTTAGCATAGGTGCCTTGGTAAGAAAATACTTCAGCCATTGAAAACCAACTTCTTCACATTCCTTGGACCAAATAAAGTTTACTCCCTTCCTCTGTAGTGAAGTAATTGGATGACCAACCTAGGAGAATCCTTTGATGAATCTTCTATAGTAACATGCAAGTGCATAAATGACCATACTTGTGTAACATTTATTGGAGAAAGCCACTATCTAATGGCCTGTATCTTATTAGGATCCAATTCAACTCCCTACTCTAAAATTATGTGTCCCAAGTAATGTTTTTTAAAATAAAAATCACACTTGCTAAACATAGCATATAACTAGTGTTCTCTCAACACTTGCAACATGATATGAAGATGCTCATTGTGCTCTTATTTTGTTTTTGAATAAATAATAAATTCATTAATGAAAAACAAAAGGAACTTGTCCAAATACTTATTGAGAATGTTGTTCATCAAATGCATGAGTGTAGTTGGTGCACTAGTAAACCCAAAAGGCACTACTAAAAATTCATAATTCCCATATCTAGTTCAAAACATTGTTTTATGAATGTATTAATCTTTGATTAAAACATAGTGATATCCATACTTTAAGTCTATCTTTAAAAATATTGTAGGTCCACTAAGCTAATCAAAAAAATCATCAACCATGGGTAGAGATTACTTATTCTTAATAGTCAATTTTTCAATCTACCTATAGTCGATATACAATCTAAGTGCCATATTTATTTTTCTTATGCTAGTTGCTACTACGCGTCCCATTTGAACTAGTTGTACCATAATTAGAGGAATCAAAGGAGGAGTCTTCACTGGCACTAACCACATTCCTACTTCGATGTAATTTCTTATATGTATTCTTCCTTTCATTGTTGATGGTCAACTCATTCTTCTACATTTTTTAAGGGTTATCCATTTTATTTTATGGGTCTTTTCCATCATTGCCAACATTTGGTCCTTGTTGCAATTACTTTGAATCTCAGCCAAGCTATGCAAAAAGGTTGCATTCATTTATGCCTATCTTTCTTGTTCTTTAATCAAGATTTCATTATCTACCTTGCAACTCTGAATGTATTCCTTCAATATCTTCATTGTTTGAAGGAGATCATGAGATTTTCCATCTTATATGCCCTTTTCATTAGAGGAGATCATTTCATTGCTCAGTTGTGCTTTTCTGCTAGACATCTTTCTCTTTTATTGTAGGAAATTATTCCATGTGTTAAAATTATCACACAACTATTATTACTTTAATAAAAAATAATTTCAAATATTCTCATTTCATTTATTCATCTATTCTAGGACTATACTATTCGCAAATTTATCTTGTTGCATAACACTCGGGTTAATATGTAAACAACATCAATATACTCATAGATACAACAAAATAAAACACATATAAATACACATGAATGAATAACTATAGCATTTCATATTTTCTTGAGTCCATTTAGGTTTAGTGTTGAACCTTAGCTCTCATACCACGTTTTCACATACCCCTGCTAAATTTATCCTAACCACAATTGCAAAGACTTTATTTTCATCTCTCATACATTTTTTTGAACACTTTATATGTAAACATGTCTTCAAATAATTTGTAAGCAATAAGTAGTCTTTCTCTTGTAGACATTTTGTCAAACCTTTTGTATGAAATCAAATAAGAAACATTCTTTGATTCCACTTGCAACATACTACCTAAAATATACTACTCAAGCCTGCAACTTTTGATTTATGTCTTTGAGGTATTTTATCAAATAGTTTGTATGTAGATTGTAATAAAACACCTTTGACACATTTATTATAATTATTTTAATGAAAATAGGAATAGATAAGCTACAACATTACTTTTATAAAACAGCACTAACATACAACAATACTATCCCCATCTACAAAACAATATTTCAATTGGGGAACTTCATCAGATGGTTTGTATGCAATGAACCATTAAACCATTTAGGAATTTCTTCAAACACTTTGCATGTAAACTATTATAGAATCTTCCATAGGGAATATATCTTAAATGATAGTAGTTCAAGTTCTAAAAAATAAACCAGATGATTAGTGGGAGTTCCCTTCACCATGATCCAATTTTATGCCTTCGGAACCTCCTAGATGAAAAAGTATATAACAGAAATGCCAAGATGACTTAATTTATGTATGATTTTATAAGCATATAGGAAGCTCAAATTCCTCTACTGGTATATCCTAAATTTTTTTGATCCAAGGTTTGAAATTCAAATCAGATGATCAATGGGACTTCCCCTCACGATGCTCTAAGTTTCAACTTCTGGAACCTCCTAGAAGAAAAATTATAGCATAAATGCAATAAGACCTATTCGATGCATGATTTTAGGAGCATCTATGAAGCTTAAATTCCTATGATAATACCTCCTAAAATATCATGGCCCAAGATCTAAAATTTGGATTAGATTATCAACAGCATTTCCCCTCACTATATTCCAAGTGTAAGCTTTTGGAACATCCTAGAAGAAAATTTATAGTATGAATTCTAATATGTCTTGATTAAAGATGCATTTAGGAAGCCCAACTTCCTCTTATCATATTTCCTAAAATTTTGTGATCTAAGATCTGAAAATTGAACCAATAGATCAACGAAATTTCCCCTCACTATGATCTAAAATTAATATTTTGTAACATATTAGAAGAAAATATATAGAAGAAATTCCAAGATGATCTGTTTAAAGAAAAATTTAGGAAGATTATCTTCCCTAACCAATGTTGTTACAAAATTTAATACATATAAAAATCTACAACCAAATAGTATAAAATATACAACCCAAATAAAGTTGTTGAAGGGTAAATGCATGTACATATAAAATTTCTAAAATGAGAAATTAAATAATCATTCATAAGAGATACTTATCTTGAGAAAAATATTTTGCAATAAATAACTTAAGAAGGGTGAGACACTCTCCACCCAAACATAGGCTTAACTATGTTGCAGTCTTTCTTATAGTTGGCCACCCCCAAGCTAGATATTGATGTGTTAAGGAAAAAACTAAACTCTGGTATTTAGCAAAAAAAATTCGGACCAAATTTAAGGCAAAATGTAATGGTCACTCTCCTCCACACACAATAAATAATCTTAGTATTTAACATTTCCATTGCTTGACCAAACCCATAGACATTCACAAATGAAAATATAGTTCTGCACAACATAAAGGAGTCCTTCTCTGATCTCTGCAGTTCCTCAAACCTCCCTTAACCAGTGATTTTTGTGTTAAAAAAAAACAAGAAAACTCCTAGTCCTTATTTCCATCCAATCCAAGTAAAAAACCTCTACAAGGCATTCAATTCCTGCTAGACAAGCTATCACTAATTCTCATGTCAATTTGAAATTCTAAGTGAGAGAGGGGAAAAAAGTGTATGAGAATAATAATGGAGTGATGCTTAAAAAAAAAAGGCAAAAAGGAAAAGCTCCTTAATGTATTTTCGCTTTCGTTTTTATAAACATGCCTTGACACATCATCTTCCCAACTATCATAGTAAGGAAATTACTAATTCAACGTATGTATTTTCCTCTCAAGTCATCATAATCTTTTGGTTTCCCCTCTTCCTTCAGTTCTAGCATACTATATTAATAAATTAAAATGTTACATCTAAAGTTTCAAATCATAGCATCAATGTTGGAACCCCAACAGTATAAGTCTTTAATTGAAAAAAATTAGCAAACAAAGGGGGAGGAGGGGTGGGGGATGTCACATAGGCGGAAATCCCTACCCTACAACTTCCAAATTAGGGAGCCTCACTCCCCCCATTAGCCTACAAGATGATATTTCTAGGACACCCCTTTACAAAAGGTTAACAAAAATATTTGAAACAAATTGGATGGGTTGAGGTTAAATCCTCCTCTCCTATTTATACCTTTAGAATAGATCACCCATGAAAAAGAAGCTAGAGAGTGGAAATATATAGAGGAGTCAACATATTTCTACTAGAAACTGTAATTAATCAAGTACATTGCATGATATGCAAGGAATATCTTCATATACTAGTTAGAATGGAATTGCATATTAGTTTCACAAGGGTGTGCGACACTTCAAGTTGGGATGATGATGGGCCCACTTAATGGACATCTTATAGGCCCATCCCTAATGACTTTTTAATCAATTTTGCAAGTTATGAACTTTTGTTGACAAACATAGCGACATGATTGTTGTGTGTAAATTAGGAGTGCTTGAAAAGTTTTTTTTCCTATAGAATATTTTGACCTTTTTATGTAATTAAAGTGATTATTTCATAGAACTGGTGAAGATGCATTGTCCAATAGTAGGGATATATTTCAGGTTGTTCCCTCCTGCAACATAGCTCAACCCAAGGCTAATTGTGGTTCATTTAAAGTATCTTGACCTACTAGGAACACCTTTCTATATGAAGGAGAAACACCCTAGAAATTAGGCCTTACTTTGAAGATTTTTGAGGGAAATAAATCCTCCTATCAAGGATGTTTTTCCCTACACTATGTATAAGAAGATATCAAGGGTTGGCCTTAAGAATTAGCTACTTTATTGACATTTTCCTACACTATATATTTACACCTTTATGATCAAGTGTTCAATAATTTATGTATCTTATTTTAGTTATTTAACAAAGCATTTATGTTACCTAGCTATCTAGTGTTAATTTTTAGGGATCTCTGAGCACTCTGGGGAGTGCCACCCATAAGAGTTATAGCAACTTGATCTAGATCTTTGGGGGAGGCGCCCAAGATCTAAAAAATGAAATGGATCTTGTGGGGTAGGCCCCCAAGATCTGAAAAATTGAAATGAAAAAAAAAGAGAACACAATAAATAAAACGACAGATTTTTTTTTTTAAAATAGAGAATAATTGTAAAAGCTACATTATGATGGACAATCTGCCCTTTTACAAAATGTGACTTGTAACTTATAGTATTTTTTTAGTTACAATACCACAGGTAAATTCCATGGGTGGGAAAATACCATGGGTAGATTCCACATACAATACCATGGGTGGATGAATACCGTGAGTGAATGCCACTTACAATACCATGGGTAGATTCCATGGGTGAATGAACACCATGGGTGAATGAACACCATGGGTGGATAAATACCATGAGTAAATGAATACTATGGATAGATGTCATTTTCTATTCGAATCGTTACTGATCTGAACTTAAACAGAATGGGTGGGAAAATACCATGGGTGAATGAATACCATGGATAGATGTCATTTTCTATTTGAATCATTATTGATCCAAACTTAAACAAAAACACAACAAATTATAGATACAACCATAAATACAAAGATGAAGAAAAAATAACACTTCATTTCATTAATATCAAATACTGAAATATGCTTACAAACAGAATGGAAATAAACTAGTTCAGGCAATGGTAGCTTATCTTTGAGAAGAGATGTGGTAGTTACATGCCTCTGAATTATGTTACAATGAGGCTCAAGGGCCTATTTATGTTGAGAAATGGAAACAAGAAATTCCAGTTTAAATTTGTCCTTGAATTTAAACCGTGAGTTAAGATCAGATTCTGTTCTCATAGCAACTTGTAAATAGTTAATTAAGTTTAATTAACTTAATTAGCTTAGGAATTTTGAGCTAGAAGTATTTCTAAAGTCATTTACATGTTCTCCCTAAGTTTTAGGGGTCCAGGATGAGTTTAATTGTGAGTTGTAATTAGATAACTCAATTTACTGAGTTATGTTTAATTAAATTAGTTCCAAACTATTTGTGGAACTAATAGAGAGTTAACAATTAGTTTCTGCACTAGTGCATCCACAAGTGTCACTCTAGTTAACTGAAGATTCCCTCATCAAAAAGTCATGCATGTCAATTCTGAGAAAGACCTAGTTGAGACTAGAGTGCAGGGACAATGTACTATCAATTGTATGATTTACTGAGTTGTATAGATCATGCATGCAATCAAGAAGTCAACCTAGATTGGATTGCGTAGTTTTGGAGACATTGAATTCCAATTAATATGGGCCATTCAGCCATAGGAATTGCGCAAGGAAATAGGGGCTTGGAGGGCAACAGAAGAGGCTAGATATTGGCTTGAGCTTTCTTGTGAGCTGTGAGATTGATTATACTTGTGCAGAGATTGTTCTTGAGAGAACAAGCATTGTAACCTCATCTTGGATGTCTGATTCAGTGCAATCAGATAGTAGGGGTTTTGAGTAGTGGCTTTCCCCATATACATCTTGTGTTATGTGCCATTGATTTATCTTCTTCTTGTTCATATTGTTTTCATCGATCTATTAGCTTTCGTTAGTTGAAAGTAGAAGTAGATTCTTGTCCATTGCTTTAGTAAATTGCATCAGCTTGTGAACCTATAGGATTTTATACATGGTATTAGAACTCAAGACAATATACTAGAGGATATTTCAAAGTTTTGAGTTTTGGGTTATAGGTGAAATTCGAATTTGCAACACATACTCACGACTGACAGATGTCGTTCTACAGTTTGTGGCTCAAGTATGCCTTGGAAGGAAACTCAAATTGTATAGCTTGGAGGGATAGAATGGAGGTTGTGCTGGAGGATAATGGCTTGAAGGAATTCGTTGATCAAGAAATTTCTAAGCTAGAAACATCGAATACATAGAATTTGGCTTAATGGAAGAAGTATTTGGCGAAGGCAAGGAAAATAATCCTTGAGGGAGTTCGAGACCATATTGTCTCGAGTCTACATGGCAAGGAAACTTTGTATGCTATGTGGAAAGCATTGACATAATTGTATAAGAACAACAATGACCAAAGGAAATTGGCATTGAAGGACAAACTTTGAAAAATGAAAATGGATAAAGGCGAGACTATTCCAAAATACTTGACCAAGTTCACTCAGTGTCATGATGAGCTTGGAAGTGTTGGAATCACAATTGTTGAGGACGATATGGTGATTCTTTCTCTTCTAGGACTCCTAAAGAGTTGGAATGGCTATTAAGACTTTTTCAATGGTCGGGAGAAGCTGCTATATTGGGAACAACTATGGTCAGATTTAATGCCGGGGGAGATCAAGAGGAACATGAGGGATGGATCTTCATCAAAGACTGATGATGAAGAGAACTGTGCCTTTGTGATTAAGGCAGAGAAGGGGAAAGGGAAAGATTCCCATTCCAAATCATATTCTTATCATGGAGGTAAGAAGAAAGACATGACGAAAGTTAAGTGCTTTCATTGTCACGAGCTAGGCCATTTTTCTGCAAATTGTCCACTCAAGAAGTCTAAGAAGAAGTCCTCAGGAGAAGTGATGGGTGAAGCTTTAACCTCTCAATTCGAATTGGAAATTTCCCTCATTGTATGCATGGCGTTATCAATGCTGGGGAAGTGTATTGTACTTAGAAAATGGAGCTTCATTCCACATGACTGGCGACAAGGAGTTATTCAGTGACCTGGAGGAGAAATATCTCCAGATGCATATTGATATGGGTGACGACGAGAAGTAGAGTGCTACTAGATTGGGCATGGTTACTTTTCAGAGGGAGCATGGGGCTCTGCTCTCCTTGAAGAATGTTATGTATGTGTTTGGGTTGAAGAAGAACTTGGTATCCATTTCCATGCTCGAGGATAGAAGCTATGATGTGATCTTCTCGAAAGGAAAGGTGTTCCTTCAACACATAACCACGGGTCAAGTAAAGAAGATAGGGATTCAAGTGAAGAATCTCTATAAGTTGGAGGTAGAGGAGTGTGCTTCTTTGAGCACAAAAGCTGAAAGAGTGCAGAACCGAGATGTTGGCAAGTTGTGGCATAGGCAATTAGGCCACTTGCATCATGGGGCTTTGAAGATATTGCAACAGATCTCTATTGTTCTTCCCAAAGGTATGCTTGAGAAAGTTGATACATGCAAGGGGCGTACTTTGGGAAAATACACCAAGTCTTCCTTTCACGACAGAGACATTCGAGAAGAGGCTATTCTAGAGCGAGTCCATTTAGATGTTTGTGGACCATTCTCAAAAACATCCACATTCAAACATAGGTATTATGTTATATTTGTTGATGAATTTTCTCAAAAATGTTGGATATTTTTCATGCATAAAAAAGATCAAACCTTCACAAAGTTTTGTGAGTTTAAAGCATTAGTGGAGAAAGAGTCAGGCAAGAAGGTTAAAAATCTACATAGTGATAATGATTGTGAGTATGTCTCAAATGAGTTTAAGAACTTTTATGCAGCAGAAGGGATTAAACGAGAGTTGACGACACCCCATAACCCTCAGCAGAATGGGGTGGCCGAGAGGAAGAACAAAAGAATAGTAGGGGTAGCAAGGGCAATGTTGCATGATCAGGGCCTACCACTACACTTGTGGGTTGAGGCATGCAACACAATAGGTTATGTTTAGAACCATAGCCCACATCGGATACTTGGGATGAAGACACCAGAGGAGGCCTATTCCGGTAAGAGGCCAGATGTTGGTCACTTCAACATTTTTGGGTCATCAGTATATTTCCATGTGACCAAATATGCACGGAAGAAGCTTGAGCTGACAGCAAAGTTGGGGATATTTGTGGGGTACATTGATACACCTCACAACTATCGAGTGTAATTTCCGACCAACAGGATGGTAGTGGTTCGCAGGGATGTCGAGTTTGATGAGCAAAAGGCCATGCAAGTTTCCCTTGAGAGGGAGCTACAGTTACATGTAGTTGAGGAAATTTTGGTTCCTAAGTTGAGGAGCCTCATATTGATGTGGAGTAGCCACATGCAGAGGATCTGGGAGTGGAGACATCCACTCAAGAAGAGTCATCCAGAGATGGGAGAAAGTGCACTAGAGAGGTAGATAGATTGTTGTTGGATGCTAGAGAGAATGTGGGAGCACCCACATCGCAACGTAGACAGAGGAGGTCACCTAACAGGTACACTTGATACATGGCTCTTATGAGCGGATGTGTTGTGACATAGCCATCTTCCTTTGAGGAAGTAGTGCAATAACCAATTTGGGTTGATGCTATGGTGGAGGAGTATGACTCCATAGTTCATAACAATGTCTAGGATTTGGTCCCAAGACCAGAGGATAAGTCTGTGGTGAGCTCCCATTGGCTTTGAAAGGTAAAACAAGCTACAGATGGTAGTGTGGGGAAGCATAATGCTAGATTTGTGGCTCATGGATTTTCACAGGTAGAGGGTATTGACTATGATGAGACCTTTTCTCTTGTTGCAAGTTACTCATCGATCAGATTTATATTGGCACTATCAACACAGATGGGTTGGAATATACATCATATGGGTTGGAATATAAATCATATGGATGTGAAGACAACCTTCCTTAATGGCATGATTGAGGAAGAGGTGTACATAGAGCAGCCTGAAGGTTTTGAAACCTTCGACCATGAGTTGCATGTGTGCCAGCTCAAGAGAGCGTTGTATGGGCTAAAGCAAGCACCTCATGCTTGGTACACTAAGATAGATAGCTACTTCACCAGGTTGGGCTTCAAAAAGAGTGAAGTGGATGTGAACCTGTACCACATAGTGGTGGAAGGTAAACTATTGATCATTGTACTTTATGTTGATGATCTCATACTGGTAAGTGATGATCAACTGATCAAGTATTGCAAGGAGGACTTTGTAAGAGGGTTTGAGATGAAGGACATGGGGCTCATGTATTTCTTTCTTGGCATGGATGTATGGTAGGGAGATGAGGAGTTGTTTGTGTCTCAGGGCAAGTATTCCAATGAGATACTCAGGAGATTCTGCATGGAGAGAAACAAACCCATGGAGACTCCTCTAGTAGGTAACTAGAGGAAGGAGGATGCTACTTCAGGGGAAGTAGTGAAAGATACTATTTACATATAGCTTGTGGGTTCACTCATGTACTTAGTGAACACACGACTGGATATGTGCTATGCAGTTAACTAGCTTAGTCAAGCGATGGTTAGGCCTACCAAGCTGTATTAGAAGGCAACAAAGCATGTGTTGAGATACCTCAGGGGAACTTCTTAGTATGGATTATGGTACAGACATATAGAGGGAGTGAAGCTTCAAGGCTTCACCGATTTAGATTGGGTAGGGATTCCATCCGACCGGAATAGAACATTAGGAGGGATCTTCAATATTGGGTCAGCGACAATTTCTTGGTACATCAAGAAATAGAGATCGGTTGCACTTAGTTCAACATAGGCAGAGTACATAGTTGCGAGTTAGGCAACATGTGAGGCCATATGGATGAGGAAGATCCTGGTTGGTTTGTTTGGTCAGAAGATGGATCCAACTGTGATTAACTGTAAACAAATTTGTATCAAACTCTTTGAAAATCTAGTTTTTCATGATCGGTCCAAGCATATTGATATCCGATATCATTATCTCAAAGATTGTGTATTGAGGCGGATTATGTTATTAGAGTACATTCCCATGGAGGAGCAAGATGCTAAAAATTTTACAAAGGCATTGTCAATATGTAAATTCGAGTTTCACAGAGACAAGATTGGGGTAGCTAATAATCCCTTTCTTGTTGAGACAGAGTGTTGAGAAATGGCAACAAGAAATTCCAGTTTAAATTTGTCCTTGAATTTAAAGTGTGAATTAAAATTGAATTCTATTCTCATAGCAACTTATAAATAGTTAATTAAATTTAATTAACTTAATTAGTGTAGGAATTTCGAGTTGGAATTATTTCTGAATTCATGTACATGTTCTCCCTAAGTTTTAGGGGTCCGGGATGAGTTTAATTGTGAGTTGTAATTAGATAACTCAGTTTACTGAGCTATGTTCAGTTAAATTAGTTCCAATCTATTTGTGGAACTAATAGAGAGTTAATAGTCAGTTGGTGCACTAGTGCATCCATAAGTTTCACTCTAGTTAATTGAGGATTCTCTCATAACAAACTCATGCATGTCGATTCTGAGAAAGACCCAGTTAAGACTAGAGTGCAGGGACAAAGTACTATTAGTTGTATGATTTACTGAGTTGTATAGATCATGCATGCAATCAGGAAGTCAACCCAGATTGGATTGCATAGTTTATGAAGCATTGGATTCACATTAATACAGGCTATTCAGCCATAGGAATTGCGCAAGGAAATAGGGTCTTGGAGAGCAACAAAAGAGGCTATAGATTGGTCTGAGCTTGCTTGTGATTTGTGAGATTGATTATACTTGTGCAGGGATTGTTCTTGTGAGAACAAGCATTGTATTCTCATCTTGGATGTTTGATTTAACACAATACAAATAGTAGGGCTTTTGAGTAGTAGCTTTCCCTAGATACATCTTGTGTTATGTGCCACTGATTTATCTTCTTCTTGTTCATATTGCTTTCATTGATCTATTGGCTTCTGCTATTTGAAAGTAGAAGTAGATTCTTCTCTAGTGCTTAGTAAATTGCATGAGCTTGTGAATCTATAGTATTTTCTACAATTTATTATTGGACATCAAAGGATAACCTTAAACAAACAAAACTCAACCTTAGGAGATGGAACACCAAGAGTTTGTGGGCCCCATTGGGGTTAGTTGGGCAGCCAACTTCCCGAGGTCGTAACTTGGTCATATTATCTTTGCTTGGTGTGTATGATACATTGTTGGAAATATCTATCTGAGTACTACATGATTTGTGGTAGGCCCCTAAAAATGGATATGGGCCTATTCCAAACCTAAAAGAAAACACCATTTAGGGGGTCAAAACTGCTCCGAAAGTTCAGGACCCGAAAAAATGATAAAAATAGTAAATGTTGCAATACAGAAGGAAATAGATGAAACCAATTGGAGGTCTAGGTGGAATAGGTGGGTGGCCACCAATATAAACCTAGATCAGCCTCCCTACTTAGGAAGCAATGGTCCCCATTGCATGTAGAGTCTCCATGAGGTGAGGAATTGTTTTTTGACCCTAGTCCCTGGTGAAGGAGTTTTCATTCTTTAACAACTCAATATAGTTGGATCTTCTGTTGGTGAGTGTTATTGATATGCATGTCCATGATATGATCAATTGTGGCATCTTCCATGCAGTCTGGTTTTAGCTATGTTGGTGTGAGTTGGTTTTTAATGTCAAATGTCTCCAACAATGGTGGAAAGTATGGCCAAAGGCAGTCTACATTGAACACTGGGTGCATACCAAGGAATTGTCGAATGTTGAGCTCAAAGGCATTGTCCCCTACAACCTTGGTGATTGTGTATGGCCCATATTAGAGTGAGAAAATCTTACGATGGGGTCAAACGAGGTGCTCCTTCTACAAATGTAGCCAAACTTTGTCTCCCACCTAGAAATTGTGCGACACCCGATGTTGATCATGGCACTACTTGTACTTAACATTGGCTCTGTCCAATATATCATGGACCTATTGGCAGATGTGTTGAATGCGTTCGATGAAGCTATTAGCCCTATCAGATTTGGACTGGACGTGAGACGAATCTTCATGAGTAGCTACAAATGGTATGGCCATATCAATGGGACATAATGGTTGAAATCCCAGCCCTACTTGAAAGGGGCTATAGCTCGTTGATCTTGTTGGGTTGTGTTATATTCTTTCCACATAGTTAACAGGGGGTTTGAGGGGTACCCGTAACCCCACATAGTTAGGTTGGGCGGACCCACCTATGGTTTTGTGCATGATTTTCGCACATGTTTTTTGGACGCGATGGTTTTTCGGTCCATGGTTTTGGACGCGATGGTTTTCGGTCCATGGTATTGGATGCTTTGGCATGTATAAATATGTACTATAACATTGAAAGGAATAATGAAAAATCAAGCTGGTAGTCTCGGTTTTGAGATCCAGTGGGAAATCTCTGTGTATATGTGTTTTACGTGTTATGCTCTCGCATTTTTATTTTTCCTATGATTTAGAATTCGTATGCAGGTAATTTTTGTACGGGGTTAAAACCTACAGATTTGTGGTGCTTTCGCTTTCAATGCTTTCCTTCAAATTGTCCCAACAGATTTCCTTTTCTCTGTAGTGATTGGGTACATATACATTGTATATGACTACACTCCTATCCCCCGTTTTGCTATTAAGTTTGGTTCTGATCCAATTTTGGTTGATGATAGCTGAGTCACAAATCCATCTATGGCTGTCCCAAATGGTAACTATCCCTCCAGAGGCTCCTCTGGACCTGCTAATGACTCCTAAGTATTGCTTCTGATGGTCAATAATCTTTTTCATTTCTTTTTTATCTTGTTTTCTCTCTTGGACCAGCATTATTTCAGGTTTCTCATTATGAAGAAGGTCTCTCAGGGCTGTTATTTTAGAGGGGTTCCCTAAACCCCTACTATTCCATGAAAGAACTTTCATCATGATGCATTAGGCGTGCGAAGAGGTGCTCGCCTCTCAGGATCTTTCCCTGTTGCTTCTTTCTCATGGTGTCCAATAATGAAGGATTCCATTGGAGTTTGAAAGCCCATTGCTATGTCCTTCTGGGAATTTTCATCTCTATGCTACTTGGCCAATTTTCTGCCTGGACATGGTTTCTTATGAACATCACTTGTGGTTCTGTGCTCTTTGGAGGAACTTCTAGTAGATCTGGAAGGAGGCGCCTCAAGGGAGGGCTGAGAAGAGGTTAATGGGTGTTGAGGGGGTTCGGGTGGCTCCGAGGAGGTGGTTTCGGGCAGGGAATCTTCCGTGGATAGGATGAGAAAGGGGTTGGAGGAGGAAGGGATTGGCGGATCTTGGGAGAGGCCAGAGGGGAGGGGAGAAGGGGAAGGAGGACGCTGGGTGGAAGATCCAGGGATGTCAGGATTTGGTGTAGGTTTAGAAGGGGGTTTAGATTTCTTTTTTTTAACAGGCTCCCAATGTCCATCTTGCTCTTCATTCTCAATATTAGTAATCTTAGTGCATCTATTCGCAAAGTACCCATATTCATGACATACCTTACATTTGAATGGGATCTTCTCATAGTCCAGCTGCTGAATGTGACTCCAGTCATCCACTTTTAACTTGATAGCTTTAGGTAGTCCTTTCCCTAGATCCACCTCAACACATATCCTTGCACAGGCCTGCATATTGTCCTTGGGTTCGCTTCTATCAATGTATTTGCCTACCGCATTTCCTATTGCCTTGACTGATTCGTCTCCCCAGCAATGTAGTGGAAGATGGGGAAGGCGAACCCAGACTGGAACAGCATTGGGGATATCCAGCTCCGGATCAAAATCAGGTGTCCATTTATTGAGGTAAAGGCCTCTTGAGTCCATGAAGTAAGGCCCGTTTTTGAATATTAGATCCTTGTCTGCTTTGGATTCAAAATGAAATGTGTAATAGCCTTTCCCACAAAATTTTATTGATATTTTTCCGGGGATCTTATCAGACCAGTTGCATTCAACCCATCTTTGCACAGTTCTTGGTGATGGCCATAATCCAGTAAATTGTCCAATAAGTCCTTTCTCAGCCAGAGAGAGAGCTTCCATGCAAGGAAGTGTTGGTGGAAGTTGTACTTCCTGAAGAATGTCAAGTTTCTTTACAAATTTCGAAATTGCAGGTTTAGGGTGCAGAGGAGGGAGAGATTTTACCAGATCTGAGAAAGATTTCTCAGGATCCTCATGAGAAGAGTCCAGATGGGCCATGGCTAGGGCCAAGGCCCAGAACACTGCAGTCCAATCCGCTGAGCAGAGCTATGGGTTCGCGCGCAGGTCGTCGCCGCACTGCTCCAAGCTGCCAATCTGTAGAAAAAAAAAAGTTCTATATAATTTTAGACCTGAATAGTAAAGCCTACTTAACACTTTTTATTAAGTCACAATACTCATAATTAAATAAATAAATAAACCCTTTTCGTTTATTGGAGAAAAGTCACTCTAATAAATTCAAATGCATGATTAACTTCTTTATTTGAATGGCATATTTTGAAAATATTTCAAAATCCAATAAATAAGAGCAAACTTCCAATAAATTCAAATTCATTATTAACTTCTTCAATATTTTGAAAATATTTCAAAATCTAATAAATAAGAGTCAACTACTATACATTCAATTTCAAAATATCCAAATATCCAGAACCAAATTTTGTTCAACATGCATGATCTCATTTATATTTGATTTTGTAGATTAAGTACACGCATGAAATCACACATAAACAAATAAATCATATGGTGGGTTTTACGTTGCAAATGAGTGACAGATGGAAAAGGTTGGTGAGCAAAGCTACATAAAATTTAGCAACGGCCTAAGCCATCTAACAGCTGACATCACCTGTCGTACCATATCTCTGCCAATGAGAACCCATCTTCGACCAACTTAGGGGAGAGATTCCTAATGTTGTGCAGGGACCAGTAATTGATATAGTATTGGTCCCACCAAACCACCATAAATTGAGACTTTTGAAACCAATATTTAAACAAAAATAAATAACATTAAGTATAAATAAGTATTAATTTATGTCCAAAATTTCCCCATACATTGACTGGGCCCACAACTATCCATAAATTGTCTATTCCAGAAGTACAAAGTAGCAGTCGCTTCAACCCCCACTCATCAGAACTGAAGCTTTGTATCCCAAATAAATATCCCTACCTGCACATAATAAAAGGGAATGTATGTCAGCCATAACTACTGTGTTGTTCAACAACTAAACCCCCTATGTTCAATAAATGGCACCCAACCCAATAACATTTAAACCCACTTTGTTCAATAAATGACACCTAGACCCAATAACTACAATAAATGACACCCACACCCAATAACTACAATAAATGACACCCAACTCACTCTATTTCTCATTAAACAGATCAAAGCACATGGATCAACAAATAACCAATTCCCAACCATTAGATCACATCAAATTAAATCCATACCACACATTCAAAATGAAGCCATTGCAATCCATGTGCATCCATGTCCACCAATTAAATTCAAGTGCCAAAAACTATAAAAGAAGTCCACCCACTATTGAAGTTGCATCTTATGCTTTCAAACTCTTTAGCAAACTTGAAGACAACATCACAAAATAGTTGCCAATATATCCAGGTTCGTTATATCAATTACAACTCATTCTTCTTATAGTTCTGTTTTCATTGTTTTCATTCATCAGAGTTCTTACATGATCTATCTGGCCATAACTGCTAAAGGATAGCTAGATGGTTTCACAAACAACCATTGAAACTCATTCTTCTTACAGTTCTGTTTTCATTGTTTTCATTTATCAGAGTTCTTACATGATCTTTCTGGCCATAACTGCTAAAAGGATAGCTGGATGGTTTCACAAATAGCCATTGAATAAAAGGTAGGTTCTAAATACAGCTATTTAGAAAAGTTAAAACCATTCCTTAAAATAAAAAAAATGAATGCCTTCAACATACTTAATTTTTTCAGTTCAATTTTCTAAAACTTTTTATGACTGATAATAAAAATTGGAAACCATATAACCACACAACTGCTTTTTATAGAGTTTTTGTAGAGTTTCTTATTTCAAATTCTAATTTCTCCATTCAATGAGATAAATGTTTTAAAAACCTAAGATCTTTTCTCATGTGTCTTCAGTTAAGTTTTCTTTGTTCAATATGGGAATTTTTATTTATGTTAAATTCTATTGTAATGGGAATGAACGAAACCTTTCAACTGTACTGCAACTTCTATCATAGAATCCTACTTGAAACCCACTAGCAGATATCCATATAAAAGTTGCTAAACTGATGAACAGGCAGGCAATTAACTTAATTTCCATGTTGTTAGGAAAAGCAAGCTCCAGCAATGTGATCATCAGGTGATCTAAACTTATACTTATGGATCAACCACTTAAAGTATTGTGGATATAGCGTGGTAGTCTAAAAGATATTGTTTTGTATAATGTTGAAAGTGACGATAAGTCCATTCCAAGGTTGATCACAACTGCAAATTGTTCCCAACATAGAATTTATGCCCAACCTTGTTGTGATTATGACATGCATAGAACTCTTCTGGAGCATATGACCATATTTTGTTTGAGTTTCCAAGCTAATTACTATGCCTGGAATGGTGGCCATGGACTGCAATGGAGAAGTTGCAGTACTGAGACATTTTTGGCAATGCCAAACAGGAAAGCAACATTGAACACTATTAGAGTGGTCTGTAAACTATCTAATTTGAATCGATGGTAGATCTGATGGTCCAGACTCCATACACCACTGACAATAGCATTCAATGCTGTGTAACTGAGTGGATAGTGTTCACTATCAACTATATATAATAATGCATTAAAATAGACAATATTTGGATCCATTTATAAATTAGATACTGACAACTTGAATTTATAGCAGCAATGCATTAAATTTAGACAGTACTTTGGGTGCATTTATAACTAGAAACATGCAACTTGGATATACATTGTTGTATGCTAGTTCCTATCCTTACATAAACAAAGTAGTCATGGAAATGCATCCTTATAAGCCCAACTTGCTATAAGGGAATTTTGAGCAAAAGCCTTGGAAACTGATTGCAGAATAATGCCTTCAACTGCACTGCAACTTCTATCATAGAATCCTACTTGAAGCCCATTAGCAGATATCCATATAAAAGTTGCTAAACTTATGAATAGGCAGGAACTTGAGAGACTACAAAGCAATTTGCAATGAGAGACTATGAAGTAATGCAATTCGATTTCCTGTAACATACATGTCGATAATTTCCTGTAATAAAGCAGAACTATTTTTGCCTTGTATGAAAGCATAATTTACAAATATTCTAATGTCTAAATGCATGCAATAATTTTATAGGTTGTTGCATCTATGGAAAAAGGAAGTTATACTGCTCATACAAGGAGAAGTGGCAGGAGAGTGAAAGGGGGTGCACCGTTGTGATGCACATCGTCTCATGAGGACAGGACAGCTGATGTCAATGCCAACAATGCACCAGGGAACATTGTTGAGGATGACCATGTGACAGCAGATGATGTTAACACACCATTAGCCATAGAACCACCATCAACAATAGTCCAAGGGGTAAGTTCAACTAAAACTATTAGTGCTATAAGACGATGGACAAAAGAACAAATGTTAGTTGCAATTGACGACATAGAGTTTAATGGATACTCAGTTCGGGCGTCTGCAGAAAAACATGGTATTCCTCCCTCATCAATACACTATTGGATAAATGGACTGACTCATACAAAATGTAGAGGGCCTCTTACAGTTATGACTGAGGAGGACGAGGCCGAGGTGGTTGAGTGGTGTAAAGAGATGGCCCAATTGGGACATGTGCTAGAGTTGATACAACTCAAATCAACAGTTGCTCAAATATTTCAAGGGAGGCCAAACCCATTCAAAGATAGGTTTCCTAGTAAATCATGGTGGTTTGGGTTTAAAAAAAGGCATCTAGAACTTGTATTGCGTATTGCTGAGGGCCTTGACAGAGACAGAGCATTAAAGTTGCACCTGCAGTTGTGCAAAAGTTCTATGACACACTTTCTAGTGCTTACAATAAACATTCTTATGGAGCAGACCATATATGAAACTATGAGGAAACAGGTTTACAGGCAGGGAGGAATTGCGGCATGTAGGTAATTTCCAAGAGAAGGAACCGAAATGTGCCAAATATTTTGCCTAAGATCAGGGAGTGGATAACTATTTTATGTTGTGTCAATGCAATTGGTACTTCAATCCCAGGATTTTATCTATTCAAAGGTAAAAATCAACTGAAAAGCTATATACAGTACTGTGAACCAAGTGCATGCATGGATGACTAAAGAATTGTTTCTAAGTTGGCTTCTTCACTTTGTTGCATCGGTACCAGGTGGCATCTCACCTAATAATAGACACCTATTAATATTAGATGGCCATGGGAGCCACATGGATATACAAACAATTGAGGAAGCAAACAATTTAGGCATCGACATATTGACATTGCCCGCTCATACCACTCACAAACTGAAACCCCTTGATGTTAGTGTGTTTGGCCCTTGCAAGAACTATTTCAGGTCAGAGCACACTGCATGGATGGAAAAGAATCCAGGGGCTGAGGTGAAAAGGTTTGAGCTAGCATAGCTTGCAAGTAAAGCTTTTAAAAGGGCTTTGACACCATCAAATATCAAGGCTGGCTTTAGGAGGACAAGAATTTGGCCACTGAACTATGATACTCTTATGCATGATACTGGTTGTAGCCAAGAATTTCATGTGGATGGTCAGGAAGAAGGGAATGCCCAAATAGGTGTTGAAGTGCAAGAAGTAGATGACCAAGATGATGTTGTTGTAGCTGGTAATATGATTTCCCTATCTCAAGGACACTTATATGCTAAAGATGATGAAATTGTATGTGAAACATAATATAACCATGAACAAATTCGCGCTAACGTGGAGATCGTTCCACCAACTCAAGAACATGAAACTCCTGTTGCTGATACTGTTAATGACATTGTTGAACATGCAGTTGACAATGACCAATTGACATTTCCAAGCCAAGTAACCCCACCTTCATGGCTAGCAGAAGCAATGATCAATATGAATGCACATAGTGTCTCAGCAACCAATGAAGAAAGCATGAACATGCCCTCACAACCAACAGAATTGAACAATGAAATTGTTCATTTTTTGTGGACAATAGATCAATGCAAGAAGATGAAGGACATAATGAGGCATCAAATGAAGATAACGATATAGTTCAATCAGTTCCAACAGATACTGAAAGGGAAGTACCAAGCAATGACATGCAGGTGGGAGGGGTGGAGAAGACACTTGGTCGGTTCCTAAAGCTACCAGTAGAGAGAGTATCAATGAAAAAAAAGAAAGGTGCACCGGGTAGTCTTCGTCTAGGCTGAAGCCCATAGTTACTCACCTCAGCGGACTATATAAACCTCTTAGTTGAGTCTAAAAAAAAGAAATTTGAAATGCAAGAATTAAAATAGAAAAAGAAGGATCTAGTCAAGGAGAAGAAGGTAGCAATGATTGTTGCAGCGCAACGTCGAGCAGATGAAAGGATGGAAAGAGATAAAGTAAGGCAAGTTAAGGACCAACAAAAGCAAATGGCAAGATAGGAAAAGGAAAAACAAAAGGCACAACAAATGCTTGAAAAGGAACAAGGGATGATCAATGATACAAGAATAGCTGATGAAACCAAGATTATTTCAAACTCATTGGACTCCATTGTAGATAATACACCATTATTCGCAGATCTCATAAACATTCAAGTGCCTCACTATCAGTTTGAGGGTTTACTCACTTGCCTTGTTCCTACCAGAGTTGCTGTCAATTCTCTGTATGCTCATTACACACCTCCACTTAATGCAGGGGTTAGTAGTGCAAATGTGAGGTATGGGTACTTAATACCTCCATGGTTGGAAGCTATAAATTGGAATCAATCATATGGCAGCAATCAACCATTTCCTAATTAGCCCTTGACTGGTAGGACAACCTACCTGGCTCAAGAAGGTAACTCGGGGAGTTTTGGCACTCAAGATTCTCAGGGCCATAAAGAATAGGGGTTTCATATGTTTTTGGTTATAACCACATTATAATGTGGATTTTGGATGGATTGTATCTTTTTCTTGTCACAGAAACATTTTGGCTTACAACCTAGGTTGTTTTATTTCATAATGTGTGCGACATTGTAGCCAAAATCCATTTTAGAAGAAACATCTATAGTCTATTATAATGTAGAAATCCTACAAGATTCTCAGGGTCATAAAGAATAGAGTTTAAGATTTATCAATGAATTACGCATACTTTCAGGATATGCAATGTATCGTTAAATTCACTAAACCTTTGATCTTTTGAATGTCCTGCATGCAATTACCAAATTAAGGAAATTAAATGAATTAGTCATGACAATTGAGGTATATCTTATATACATTGTATAAAACAACTTTTCAATTTGACTAGCCTTTGTGACTAGTGTTCTTTTTATTAGCAAATCTATCTCTAATCTTATGTCTGCGACTTAAATCGGTTTACTGTAGTTTATATAATATAGAAAAATATAGAAAACATGAAAGTTTGAATAAAAATTATACGTGTACATCAATGTAAATCCAAGATTCAAAACCATTAGAGACAGTTGCTCAAGTTGAAGTCTTTGCTTAACTGAATTTATATCCCAAGATGGACTCCTTAACTCATGTTGACCTAGACTAAAATATTCTCTAATGGTTTTATGTAAGAACATTTTGTAGTCATCTCTCTGGTTGATGTTCACAATATTCTAAAATGTGGCTATAGTTGTCCATAACTTTCAAGTCTATTCCATAGAATCCATGTATGCTAAGCTCTAACACCAAATACTTGGGAGATATGTCAAATATATTCACAGCCAATATTAATAATGCAAGTTGGTTGTTCCATCAGCAAAGATAGAGTATTTTGGCCTTATAGAAACATTAGGGATAACATGTAGCTCAATAGGCAATTGAATCAAAACAACAGCATAAGACTAGGGCATATGATAGCTGGCCACCTAATTAAACTATTCTTCCATGAAGAAGAAAACTTCACTCCCCAAATGTGGGGGAGAATTAGGGATCCAAAAACTGGATCTTCCAAGTGAAACCTAATGACTAAGCCATTTTGGAGGATGATTCAAGAAAAATACTTTACTATGGAGCAGAATTTTAGAGCTATGTACACAGTCTATGCTCTAATATCAATTCTTCTTTCCAAGGCTCTTCACCATAGAGGCTTTTGTTTATGGAATTGGACAATAAAAGAACAAAACTTGTTTGCAGAAAATGCCTTCTGGGTCAATGGCAATGACAAAGCAGCAAGATTTTTGGATAATCAATGGTAGGGTCATCAGGCTCTATCCAAAATTCCAAGTCTGGATAGGATATCTAGTCAGCTCATAGAAAAAGGATGAATTGGAGAAGAAACTTACTGAAATACAATTCAAATCAACAACCAATTTTAAGAAATTGGTGAGGTTTCGAGGAAAAGCCAAGACCATTATCTGGTAACTCAACCCAATAGAAGTAAAGATCCTTCAAGAAGCTCTTAACCAAAGGAAAGTTCTTCATATGCCAAAGATTGAATAAAGTGTGCTGGATTGACAAAGACAAATGCTCTTTCTTGGTTAAGGACTGTTACATCAAAGCATTGCTCAGGGGCTACCAGTGAAGAAGAAGATTCCTTCTGGACCAGATTTTGGAAAAAGGGAATTTGATTAGAGATAGCACATTTATTGGATTGCAAATTGCAATCAAAAACAGAATTCTAACCCAATCAATCTTGAAGAAACATGGAATCATAGGTCCCTCTAGATGCAATGGTTGTGAACAGAATAAGAAAGTTGCTACTCACCTCATTCTGGACTGTGAAATCGCAAAGTCTTTGTGGAAACTTTGGGAAAATGACCTATCATGTTCCAAGCCTGAGTGCAATTCAGTGATGGAACTTGGAAGTCCTCCAAAACCAGAAGTCTACTCCCTCTAACATAAGTTTCTAAAATTCATATGCATCATTAGTTTATTTATCTTCTGAAATGTATGGATTGAAAGGAATTTTAGGATCATTGAAAACAATATTCTCAACCCTCTTAAAATCTGGAAGAAAACGAGGCTGATTAGGCTGAGACTTTAAGAGGACAAAGTGATTTCCCAAGAAGATGGATAGGTTAAGGAGCCAAAGGGAAAACATCTATTGGAGATATGAAATCAAGGATAGCTGACAGGTCCCAAGAGAACAATGGAAACCTCCTTGGAAGAAATCTACAGCTTGAACATTGATGCAGCTGCAAAAGGAAATCTAGAAAAGGTTGCCATTGAAGGGGTATAAGAGACAGTAATGTACAATGGGTGTAAGGAAAAAATAGTAAGGAGGGAATCCATCTTATCAATTGGCTAGCACTATCTATCCCCAAACCCCTTGGAGGATGGGGATTTAAAAACCTATCATGGTTTGCAAAATATTTATCTCTAAAAAACATGTGGAGAGCCCTGTTTGGTGGGGGTCTATGGAGTCAGATTATAAAAGGAAATTATTTAAATCACAAGTCTATAGTGGACTAGATCAAAGGATATGCAAAAAATCTGGTCAAAGGAGGCTCCATTGTCTCGAAAGATCTCACTACATCTTTTCCCATTCTCTTTAACTAGCTTTCTTGGAAATTTGGGGATGACAAACAAAGAGTCCTGGGTAAGGACCCTTTCATTGGAGAAGGTCGCACCTACAAGTTTTCTCTAGAATTAATTAATTATGTTAATCCCAAAGGAATTGTCCATTTACATAATATCAAAACAAGTGGCTCCTCTTTGTCCTCTGGAAACTACTAGCTAACCTCATTAGAGTTGGGAATGGAAGGAATCCTAGCAGAGGAATGGAATAATTTTATATTAGAGATAAACCTAAATGGAATTAGAGTAAACAATTCTAAGGACCATCTAATTTTGAGTTGGGATACATCCTTTGGGGTGGTAAAAGCCCGATTGACATATGAAGCAATTCTATATTCAAAGGTGGAGCGATCACAGATGGTGGGACTATTGTATTTGGAAATGGCCCATCATAGCCAATTTAAAATGCTACACCTAGCTAGCCCTACACAATAATATATTAACCTAGGAGAATCTACAAAAAAGAGATTTTGTAGGTCCTAATAGTTGTAACCTGTGTAGACAACAACAAGAAACAGTGGATCATAGATTTACACAATGTTATGTTGCACAAGGAATCTAGACCACACTTTACAGGATTTAGGCATCCACACAATTCAAAGATGGGCTTCTTTTGAGGAATCTCTTATTTTTGGGGTCATGAATTCTTGTCGGCATCAGTTCTTTTCCCATCTTTGTGGCATGGGGCATTTGTCTTCTAAGGAATGATATTATCTTAAAAAATGATATAGCCCATTTCCTTACTTAATCTTCAAAGGTCGTTGCACACTTCAAAGAACACAACTCTATGCAATCTAAATTTGCCCCTAGAAGACTCAATCTTCCTGTGATTCCTCTTGATGTTCCTGTCAACAACGGAACCTAAGTGGGGGAGAGGGACTGATCAAAATGCGATAGAACAGATCTATCCACATTAGAATTAGTATTAGACTCGAGACAAATACCAAAGCTGAACTAATAACAACTTGGACTCTTTTGGTAGTTTCAAAGCATAAAAACATTAAAAATATTATGATCCTAGGTGACTCAAAATGTGTAATTGACTAGTTAAAAGGAGCAACACAATTAGAAGTTCTAAAACTGATAGCCTAGAAACACAAAATTAGAGAAATAAGAGGATACATACGAGAGATCAAATTCCAATACATTTATAGGGATTTCAATAAATATGTTGACATATTATCAAAAATTGCACGTCATGGACCTTAGGCTTATTATAATTGAAGAACTAGAGGGCAGTCAGATCAAAGGTTCCTACCAAATATCCTTAGAACACTTGAATTAACTCACAAAGACAATCACCCAACAATGTGAAAAAAGCAGTTTCATCTTCCATTTTTTTCCAAGTCAAAGACAAACGTTGAAGCATAACAAAATCGCAGATTTTAGTTTTTACCCTTTGCTTATTCATATTTTTCAAATTCCTTTCTGATGTAATATTCATTCTTAACTAAATCTAATTTTACAACAAATGTATTTTAAATTTTACAGTGACAAGTTTAAGAAGAATAAACCAATATTTTTAAGTATGACTCTCTGACAAAAATAACTAATATAAATTCAAGCAAAATTCCGAATTGCCCTCATCTTAGAGAGAAAATATCAAACACAAACGAATATCAAGGAACAGCTGTGAACCTGCAATAAATTAAAAAACACAAACAAATATCAAAACAAAAATTACAGTAGCAATTTAGCTCACATAAAACAAATTGAATGATTAACAGTAGCTTACAATAGTTCCGAACTTCATTGAAGAAGTCTGACAATGTCAAACCCTAACCCTTAGTCAGCTAGAGAAGTGTGCGATTTTCTTATGAGTATCCCTATGTTGCTGGTTCAAATTCCAGGGATTTGAACAGTGTGCGGGGCCAGTTTGAACAGAATACTCATACTCTGAGATTATGAAAAGTGAGTGGCAACAAGTTGTACATATTGTCAGATGCCAAAGTTTGGCGGGCACTTTTCATGTGCGCAGAAAATTACAGAAACAAATGGGCGATGGATTAGGGTTTGTTGGTTCAAATCCCTGGAAGATCAATAAGCATGATAACAATGAATAAGCACGATAACAATGAAAATTTCACAAATACCACCATGAAAAGCCACAAAGAACATCAAAATATCCACAAAAAAGGGATGAAAGATCCCTGTAACCCCAAACCCTCAAAACCTGCCATGCAAAGTTTACAAAAATTCCAAATAGGGTGTTTTGTGTTGAAAAACACATAGAAATTGCCGGCAGGATTAAAATCCTACCAGATAGAGGCCATGGATGGTCGCCGACCTTCTCCAGAGCTCGCCACACCTTCGCCAGACCTTCTCCACACCTGAAATGAGAAGAAATAAGCCATTAGACAATAGAAAAAAACCAAAAAAACCAACACAGAACAACAAAACCTGTAATTACCTCTTAAAAATACCTTCAACCTCGAACTCAGTAAAACTACAACCTTGGGTTTATAAATATTAATAATCGCTTACCTTTATAACATTTCTTGTTTGTTTGTCAAGTTGTTTATGTTCTTCTAAGCTTGACTTGTGTTATGGCAAACTGCAATCCAACAACATCTAATTAGTAAAAGTCACCTGAGGATCACACCTGACCTAGGTCACGCCAGCGCTCAGCTGACTAGAATTTTAGCGTGTTTCCTCCCCATAGCACGGGCACAACAGTCTCTGTGAGGTTTGATCCTCGGTCGCCTTGTTAACAAGGCCCATCCTCGACTGGTTGTGTTAGTGGGACTTGAGTCTTACGTTTATAATATTAATCCCAAGGGTTTATAATATTAATCTCATGGGGTTCTCAATATTAATCTCTTGGGGTTTTAAAATTAATCCATTTGGTTTATTAATCTTGTAGGCTTATAATAATAGTCCTTTAAGTTTATAATATTAATCCTTTGTGTTTAATAAAATTTCCTAAACTTTATGATACCTTGTGTTTCCAATATTAATAATAAGTTTTCTTAATAATATTAAATATTATTATATTATTGGTAATATTCAATAATATTATCAATATATTTACAATATAATAATAATTATTTTAAACTATCATGGTTTATAATTTTTTTATATTTATAATATAATAATAATGATATTTATAATATAATTATTATCATTGTATATTATTATATTTATATATTTATTAATATCAATAATAATATTATTAAACGATTTATATCAACCATATTTAATATTGTGGTTGTGCATATATTGATATATCAATTATATTGATTATTATAATTATGGTAGTATTATGCAAATTGATTTTCTTCTTTAAACTTTTTAAATAATATTATAAATATTTTAATAATATAATAAATATATTATAAAATTGAGTAAAAAAAATAATTTTCAATTTAATAAAAAATTATATAAATAAATTACAATGTTAAAATTTAAAATTTTATCAACATTGTTATCACATTTATTTTTCTTACTTTCATCCTTGTGCTTAGTCCATCTACATTCAGCCATTCAACTTACATGGTTAAGAAAATCATATGGAATATGAAATAATAAATCTGATAGGTATTTTTTTGTTCAGAGTCCTCTGCTTTTTACATAAACGGTATTCTCCCAAGAGGAAGGTCTCATGAAACCTGTTATTCCGTTGTGGAATGGTTGATTTCTACTCTGTTATTCAAATAAGGAATAGTTGGTCTCTAGAATCCACTTGATGATGTATGAGAATTGTAGTTTCTTCGCCAACTTGTTTTTTCTTGATTGAATAAAAAACTGATGCGTTGTAAACCTATAAAATTAAATATTTGTGTTTGTGGGGAATAGTTTGACAACAGACTACAGACATGTGCCAATGAGGACCATTGTAGACGCCTGTTATTGCGTCATTGTGAAATGTATGATAACACACCTCAAGTTGTGTCTCTACTAAATAATGTTGATCCCACCAACGGCTCGTATTCTACAGAAATCAACGTGGCCGTTCGTTAACCTGCATTCTCCGGATCCAGAGCTGTCAGACTTTGATGAGTCATCTGGGAAAAGCTGCGAAATAGTGTATTGTGGTTATTAGTTTCAATCATTGTTGTGGTTATTAGTTTCCATCATTGTGGTGGTGACATGCCACGCCGATGCGAATGATGGCCCGGCGGGAAAGAAACAATTCCAAATTGCTGTCTGCGGAAATGGGTGATACATGCTCCCACACTTCATTTCATTGCTGGATATCTTGTCAATGGTAACATCACATTCTTGAGAGTTGAGGTTCAAAATATACAGACTGAAGGGAAAATGACATTAAGTTGTTGTTTGAAAAAGGCATCTGTTAATTTCCATCCACCAGTGGTTCAAATTTTATTGAAAAGGTTGAATGTGGAAGTGGTGTGTGAGAGATTGAAACTAAATTCCTCTTTTTAAGTTAGCATAATTAAATATTTCGAGAATATTTAATTCAACCTGTATGATCTCATTTATATATGATTTTGTAGATTAATTACGCGCATTAAGTCACAGAAACAAGTAACTCATATGGTGGGTTTCACGTTTCACGTTACATAGAAGTTAACAACAACCTAAGTCATGTGACTGCCGATATCGTCATCAGAAAGGAGAAACCATCTTCCACAAACGTATATCTCTTCAGAATTTCTCATAGGAACTTGGAAAATACGGATGGCCCATTGATGCGGCGTCTACACTTTACCGTCGGTGACTGATTTAACGAGTTTAACAACCATTTTTAATGGCGCATCCTTGATTTGGTTCCAACTGCAAAGTTAAGCCCTAGTATAAATCTTCGACGATAGCCAAGTGACTGGAGCTATGGGAAAGATTCTGAGCCAATTTCTAAAATTGTAGGGATGATACACCATAATTCATCACATTCAATGTCCGACGTACATTATTTGGTTGCACGTTCCATGTTTCAAAAAGGATTAAGGAGGTGATGCTTTTTTCTTGAAAAGTAATGGAAATTTCAGTTATGATTTTGATAAAATTTAACTAAAATTTCCGGAAATCCTTATTTCTGGATTTTGCCAAAAAAAACAATAGCCTTTTATAAATACAAAGGGTGTTACATATGAGGATGATTTCTTCTAACAAATCACATCACATGAGAACAAAAATACACGAGTCCAGCACATTGTCACCTCTCATTTTGAAGAAATATGGTCATCCACCCAAAATTGTCACCTAGACAAAGCCTTTTAAAAATTCATTTTAAATTAATTATATATATATATATATATATATATATATTATGTTGGACGACATCGTGGTTGACCAAGGGGCCTCACATCAAGTGAGTGTTTAATTTAAAATATTTATTGATCTAGGGTGTTACCTCTCATGTCAAAGTGTTAGTAGTGCAAGCATGTTGACATTTTATAAGGTGTGGAAACTTTAAGGAACCCTAAAAAAAAACCGCTATGAAGGTCATTTGCTTAAAATTGAACCCGACAAAGCTACCACATAGACTAACATGTTCATCCTAGTTTCAAATCTATGTTTCTTAGTCCCTTTTCTGCGTAGATGGTGTTCTAATGCTCTTATAAATATTCAACCTCCCATAATGAGACCTATAGGTAACGAGACCAAACTTGAGCGCAAACAATGGGATTTTAATGTAGGACTTATGTTTGTTATCAAACTTCTCCCTTCCCTACAAGCTTCTCAACATATAGCTTGAGTCCAAATAAATTCCATGAGGGTGGCCATGGACTTCTAGTGTAGATTCCTAATAGATACTATCACTTAGGTGTACATTTTGAAATGGGTCATCAAAAGGAAGAAATGGAAACCCTCAAAGGACCAATTAGCGCTTGAGTTCAAAGATTAATTGGGGCCTAGGCTTCAACCCAAGAACACAAGACACTGGAATATTTAAACTAATTGAGCTACAATGGATGAATAAGGTTTTCATAACTCACATGGAGGAAGAGAGTGGTAATCAATAGCACTAAATCTTCAAAAGAGTAAAGATAAGGACCAAAAAATTGATCTGTTACCTAGAGAGGTTTTCAATGTTGTGATTATTGTCAATATCCACCCTGACGACCAAAACATCCAAAGATAGGATACATAGTAATATGTTTCTTCTATTAGTACTTCCTCAAACCAAATTTTGTTAGATTGGGTATACAAGGCTCAAAGTGATACAAGCCACTTACAATATTATTTCGTAGCCTTGAGAGACTCAATTAAATTTGAGCTTGTGACCTATGGTTGATCCATAAACAACATAATTTGCATGCTTAGTTCAAATTTTTGAGCTAATCCCAAGACTAGATATCTATACACACACAACTTCAAATATAAGCCAAAACCACTTGAGTTAATCTTTTTGGCTAACACTTTGGATTATATATATCTATATATATATATATATATATATTCATTTCCAATGAAAGCTATGTATTCATCCTAATGAAACTCTACAAGAAATTTAGAAATAAACCACTAGCCATAATACTCATTCATAATCTTGAGAGGCTTAATCAATTCAAGTTTTTCATATAAAATTTCCCTGTTAACAATATATCATAGTTACCGGAGAATCCACAGTAAAAACCATTTTCCGTCAACGTTTGAAATCCCAACCGGATCCATCATCAGGACTTCTTGAATGTTGATAGTAGAAGAGCTTAATTAAGGTATTTAAATAGTTATGAGAGTAGATTTTAAGGAAGAGATTAATGTCGACTTGTTTTAATAATATTAATTGCAACTTTTGATTATGAGTTAATTTATTAATTTAAAGTATTATTATAATCCTTAATTGTAATCAAAATCTTAATAATTAATATTAATAACTAAAGTAGTAATCATTATTATAAATATTTAGTAATTATTATACTAATAATTCATATAAACATTTAATATTTAATAAAATGTGAGTAGAATACTATACTAACATTTATTATATATTTAAAATTATATATAAATTATTAGTATAATAATTACTAAAATTTATAATAATGAATTACTACCTTAGTTATTAATATTAATTATTAAAGATTTTTATTAAAATTAAGGATTATAATAATAATTTAAATTAGTAAATTAACTCATCTGTAATTAATCAATTAATATTATTAAAACAAGCCGACATTAATCTCTTCCTTAAAATCTATTTTCATAAATATTTAAATACCTTAATTAAGCTCTTCTACTATCAACATTCAAGAAGTCCTGATGATGGATCCCAGTTGGGATTTGAAAAGTTGACGGAAAATGGTTTTTAATGTGGATTCTCCGGTAACTAAGTCAAAAGATATAAACCACAGATGTCTTAAATCCAAAATATATCATAGTAGCATATGGAGCATAGAGAAGGTGGTGATAGGGTGTTTTGTTAAAGAACTTCATGGTGTAAAGGTCATTGATTGGAAACTTGGCAGGCAAAAATCCAACCTTGCTAATAGTTGGTGCATCCGAGGCCAAGTGTGATTGTCAAGCGATTTTGGCAGCTTAAATGGGGAGGAGAGAAATGTTGATCATCCTGTATGAGTTTAGAGACTCAATGCCAATATTTTAATGACATGTTTCACATTTATAAGGAGTGAACCTACCATAATCGATGGGTGTCTCTTCTGCAACCCCCTTGTATTTATTGATTCGTTGAATTCAACCATTGGAAGCCCATTCTAGACCAAACCCATTCAATTTTTAATGTTCTTAAAAATGGATAGAATGCACACCCAAAAAGTTGGACGAGATTAAACATCCTATAAATTTCTCACTAAAAAACCAAGCCATGTCAATTAATATAGTCTTACACTTTACCATATATGACAACCATTTTTTAATCATCTTTAATAATTTTTTAAACATCCTTCATTTGGTTCCAACCCCAAAGTTATGTTGTTTTAAAAATCTTCTACAATGACCAAATGACTGGAGCTCTAAGAACAGTTCAACCAAGAGGGCAAGAAATCTGAAACATTTATGCAATTCTAATACTTGTTTTAATAATTTTAATTTAGAATTTTAATATAAAGTGTTTTAACAAATTTAACTCAAGATTTAAACACAAATGTTATGAGTAGGGGAGATTTTTTATTATATTTGACAAAGAAAATGACACCGTGACAGGAAATTTTTCCATCAAATTTTATCCTATCCTACGTGAGGGCACTTTTTTAACACTTTTTAAAAGGGAAAAAATATATCATAATTCAACACATTTAATTTTAACCAAATTAGCTACTAAATTTAAAAAAAATGTTTTAAATAATATTATTATATGTTTATTAAAAAAAAATATTATTAAAATTCCAAAATACTAAAAAATTTATAATTATCTACTCAAATCAAAATTAATGAAAATTAATAGTTAACCTTGTGAGTAGTTACCAAACGAAAATCTGCACTTTGTAGCAATTTACAATTTGTCACAACCAACGTTTTTTTAAAATGAGATTAATCGAGATTCACATGTGAGGCAATTCCTACCGAGTTTAAACAATTTGATAGTTCAGATGCTTCATGCCAAAACTTTGATATATTACTATTTTAGAAGTTTTTTTGGTAATATTAGATAATTAATTTTATTATTATAATTATTATTTATAAGTTTTTTTTGGTTCATATTAGAATATAATTTGTTTTTTATTATTAATTATTTTTTAAATTAGGTTAAAATGTGGAGTTCTCTTCCAATAGAAGTAAAATAGAGCATATATCAACAATTGTAAATTATATAATGTCTCACTTACTTGTAAGTGCTCTAAATAACTATGACACATAATAAATTGTTCAAAATTGTCAAAACACTGATGCAGAAAAAATAAATTCGTGCTTTTTCTGGAGATAAATCATTCTATGGAATATGATAGAGAGCATAAGTAGAAATACCACCACGTTGTTCCATAATCTCCCAAGTCCAAGCTTCCATTGATAGTCCTTATTTTGAGAGGTGATCTGCTTCCTCGTTCCATTCTTTGGAGATGAGAGAACATGAAAAGAAATTAAAAGAGCTTTTAAGCCAAATTTCCTTTTCCAAAATACATATGAGTAAAATATTTCTGCAAGCTTGGGTGTTCTTGAAGCAATTTATTATTAGCATGGAATCCCCATATACTTGGATCTGAGTGCATCCTTAGGTAACGTGAATAGGAGAAAATTTTTGCAAGCCAAGACTTTTGCTAGACCCTATACCAAAACCCATTTTTACACAAAAGAAGTATCATTATGACAGGAAAAGAATGAATACCCTACATTGTTCTTCTCTGAGTTGTATGATGCTCCATTAGAAATATCCCATCGTTTAAATTTATTGAGATTTTTGCACTGATTACTTTAGGGGGGGGAAGTGAGGGGTCGACACCTTTATCCTTAGGAAAATGTTCTAGGATAGCTAAAGTTTTGGCAACAAAATGCTCATGGATAGAGGGTTTATCATGGAAGACGACTCTATTTTAGGCCAGCCATACCCCCTAGCATATGATCAATGGAAGAGCTTTGAAGGAATGACAATTCGAGTTGGAAAGCCAAACCCCCCATGCCCACTCCAAATCCTCCCTTGAACATACCCCGAAGTGGTCAATGACTTGTTCGCAGATGTTCCATACCTTTTGATAAAAATGACAAGTCATGAAAATATGCTTTGCAGTTTCTTCATCATTTTTGCACAAGGAACACCAACCTGGCCCAATAAAAAAAAAATTGAAGGATATCCCATGTGGGGATTTTATTTTCCAAAAAGAACCACGTTAAAAGTTTTGATTTTGTAGGGAACTTAGCTTACCATAACACCTTCCACCATCACTTGATAACGGTATCATCTCTAACATCCATAAGAAATATGTGTCCAATTTTATGGGTATAACAACCAAAGGGAGAGATGCTTCAATATAATCCATGTTCTACGTTTGTGAGCTGAATGTGTCCAGTTGATAGGGCATCCAAATATCCATTCCATGCCTCTCTAAAGTCCCCTTCTAGACCCAACTCATCCGTTGAAACCCATTCTTGGCTCCATATAGTTCTTACCATGGGTTTGAAAATGAGCATGAGTTTGGAGATACCTCTATTTCTCATGTGGTAAACTAAACTGGGGGGAAGGACCTTAACCATTGTTTGGCCATGGATGGAGACCTATTCTCACATGCACTTTTCTTCCTACTTTCCAAGCCATTCCACTTCTTATAATTTCAAATGACATAGATGTTTGTTCACTACTTGTCCACCTTCTTGATCCAATCTTCCAGTGAACTCAGGGAAATGTATTTTTGAGTGACAATCATTGTCCATAAGTTTTGAGTTAAAATTATTCTCCACCCACACTTAGCATCCAAATATTTTGATAACAAGAACATGTTCTTCAAGGCATCCTCCTTAGATATTTTGCATAGCTAATTTGTCCCATTTAAGCCAAGTAAATACTCCATGATTATACTTCCTCGACCATAGGAAATTGATGCAAATTCCTTGAACTTTTTTTAGGACACTTTTTGGAATCCATATGAGGAGTATCCAGTAAATAGGGAAAGCTTCTAAAATTTATTTTATCGGAAGCTCAAGATAGCCACCAAAAGGATCAACTTTTCGGTCTTTCCTCAATCCTAGCTATGAGCGAAAACTAACCCTCCTTTCTATAACAATTTGGTATGAGTTTGGCTCCTAGGTACTTTATGTTATCTTCGAATGAGTTAGATGCAAAATGAAGTCCCTAAATTAGATGGTGTGTCTCCCCTATTCTCATCTTCCTCAACCAACCTAGCAAAAATATAATGTATTCTAATAAGATCTGTGATTGTGGCTCTAGCTGGGGAATAGAAGAGGTTTTTGATTGAATAGGGTTTGATGCCTTCAAAATTTGAAATCGCGACAATATCAGGGCCTTGAAGAATCCATATGGTATTGTGCATTTTCCTTCCCTTGGCATAGGCCTGGAAAAATTATGTGTTCTCATCTCCACTCGCCAACCAAATTTTTCTTTTTTTTTAATCATCATTCCTCTCATTCTTCTAAGAGCACTTTATCCTATTTTTATAGAGTCATAAGAGCCTTTTTTGATTCAGAAGAGATGAATACTTCCCCTTCATTATTAGTAAAACCCCAAAGCTATTTTTCAATATCCCATAATTGATAGACCTCAACCAACTTCTTCTTTTTAGCCAATTATTTAGTTTTCAATTTAATGAGCTTTAGATTAAACTCAAATTGGATGGTCATGGAAGATCCTAGATGAGGATCAAAATATTTCTAATGAGATTTGAAAAAGGATAAAAACTCCTCATGTTTTAACTAGGAGGTGTTCATCTTGAAAGGACTAGCCACTTTCATGGAGGTCCCTGTGATTTCTAAAAAAATGGGGGAGTGGTCGAAATCACCCCATGCCCCTATCCATTATTTAATAAGAGGGAATATTTCCACTAGAGCCTCTGTTAATAAAAAAATGTCAATTCTCTTGGTCAATTTCTCTATCCCTATACGAAGATTCCACCAAATAGGGGCCAATTTCACAGTTTCCATATCCACCATATTTCTTCCTTTAATTTTATTAAAAAAGGAATCAGCAAGAGGGTCTGGCCTAGCCCTAGGACCCCATAATTTGAATGTTGCCAGGGAAAATTTCAAGTCACCACTAAAAATAAGGCTCTAATATTTAATTAAATATTTGTTGAAATGTCTATCCCAAAACTATTGGCAATTCAATGATAGTGATAATGATTTCTTAGATCGAGTGGTATGTAATGGCATGAAGAAACCTCTTACATGTCTGAAGGTACTCAATTTAGATGCATGCTAGTGGTAATAGCATGAAAATATATTATGGATTGATGGGGACGAGACTAAAAATGAAGGGTTTCATGACGAGTTTATCCTACCTAGAACACTATCTTAGGAATTGTAGTGGATGAATGATGGGAATAGGTGGTAGTATGGAAGGAGTAGGTTGTCCGTTTCTTTAAACCAATCCCCCATGTAGGCAAGTAGACTATGTGGTGGAAGATGGAGGCTTAAGTATCTCCAATGATATAGGGCATGGACTAGGCCTTAGCAACTCCATATGGATTTTAATTCGATTGGTTAGTATATGACTCTTTTGGCTTAAGGTCTTTATTCTTGAGTATTTTTGATCCATTATTTTGAAATTTGGTTTATAGTTGAGGAATTATGGTAATTCTAAGGAAACGAGGAAATATGTGCATGTGGATTATCTAGTTATTTTTCAATTTTGTCTTGGTGATTTCTAGTAGGGCTATTGGATCAAGTCATACTATAACCTTTCATGTGCTTGCACTACCAATATTGATCCATAGAAATTATCTTCTCTTAACAAAATAAAAAGTTAGGACTATCTCTTATGTGAATTTTCAGGTTAGTTTATCAGGATCAAATAGCTTTCATGTTTTGTTCTTATAGGTGTGTTGGTAATGTTTCTTTCTAACCAAGAAATTTAACCACTCCCTTGTCCTTTGGAACAACTCAAAAACCGCTATGAAGGTCATTTGTTTAAAATTGATCTTGACAATGCCACCACATAGACTAAGATATTCATCCTAGTTCCAAACTCTATGTCTCTTAGTCCCTTCTCTTCCTATATGGCATTATAATGATTTTATAAATATTAAGCTCCCATAATGAGACCTATAGGTAACGATACCAAACTTGAGCACAAACAATGGGATTCTAATGGAGGACTTATGTTTGTTGTCAGAATTCTCCCTTCCCTACAAGCTTCACAACATATAGCTTGAGTCCAAATAAATTCTATGAGGGTGGCCATGGAATTCTAGTGTAGATTCCTAATAGATATTGACACTTAGGTGTACATTGTGAAATGGATCATCAAAAGGAAGAAATGGGAGCCCTCCAAAGACCAATTAGAGGTTGAGTTGAAATATTAATTGGGACCTAGACTTCAACCTAGGAACACAAGACACTAGAATATTTAAGCTAATTGAGCTACAATGGATGAATAAGGTTTTCATAGCTCACATGGAGGAAGAGTGCGGTAATCAATAACACTGATCTTCCAAAGAGTAAACATAAGGACTGAAAAATTGATGTGTTATGTAAGGAGACTTCCAATATTGTGATTATTGTAAATAGCCATCCTGACGACCAAAACATCCAAAGATAGGATACAGAGTAATATGATTCCTCTATTAGTACTTCTTTAAACCAAATTTTGTTAGATTGGGTATACAAGGCTCAAAGTGATACAAGCCACTTACGATATTATTTCGTAGCCTTGAGAGACTCAACTAAATTTGAAGTTGTGACCTATGGCCTCTGCATAAACAACATATTTTGCATGCTTAGTTCAAATTTTTGAGCTAATCCCAAGACTCGATATCCATACACACACAACTTCAAATATAAGTCCAAACCACTTGAGTTAATCATTTTTGCTAGCACTTTGGATTATATATATATATATATATTCATTTCCAATGAAAGATATGTATTAATCCTAATGAAACTCTACAAGATCTCTTTATCTTCCCTATAATATATGAATAGAAAGAAACTTAGAAATCAACCACTAGCCATAATACTGATTCATAATCTTGAGGGGCTTAATCAATTCAAGCTTTTTCATATAAATTTCCATATTAATAATATATCATAGTAGCCTATGGAGCATAGAGAAGGTGATGATAGGGTGTTTTGTTAAAGAAATTCATGGTTTAAAGGTCATTGATTGGAAACTTTGTGGGCAAAAATCCAACCATGCTAAGAGTTGGTGCGAGCTAGGCCGAGTGTGATTGTCAAGTGATTTTGGCAGCTTAAATGGAGAGGAGAGAAATGTTGATCAACTTGTGTGAGTTTAGAGACTCAACGCCCATATTTGTATGACATGTTTCACATTTATAAGGAATGAACCTACCATAATCGATGGGTGTCTCTTCTGCAACCCCCTTGTATTTATTGATTCACTGAATTCAACCATTGAAGGCCCATTCTAGACCAAACCCATTCAATTTTGAAATTTCTTAACAATGGATGGAGTGCACACCCAAAACGTTGGACGAGTTTAAAGATCTTGAAAATTTCCCTCTAAGAAACAAATCCAAGTCAATTAATATAGCCTTACACTTTAACGTGTATGACAACCATTTTTAATCATCCTTAGTGTTTCTTAAACATCGTTGATTTGGTTCTAGCCCCAAATTTATGTTGTATTAAAAACCTTCTACGATGACCAAATAACTAGCGCTCTAAGAACAATTCCACCAACAAGGCAGGAATTTCAAATCTGAAACATTTATGCAATTCTAATACTCATTTTAATAATTTTAATTCAAAATTTTAATATAATTTTTTTAAATCATTTTTACTCGGGATTTTAACACAAAATTTTGATAGGTGGGAGAGAGTTTTTATTATATTTGACAACGAAAATGACACAGTGACAAGCAATTTTCCCATTAAATTCTATCCCTATTTGAAACACTTTCTAGAAAAATAGAAAATATATATCATAATTCAATTCAGCACATTTAATTTTAACCAAATGGCTACTAATTAAAAAAAAAAAAAAAAAAAAAAAAAAAAAAAAAAAAAAAAAAAAAAAAAAAACATTTTAAAATAATAAATATATATTTATACCCAAAAAAAATATATTATTCAATTCCAAAATCAAAAATTATAATAACACGCAAAATACAAATTAATAGATAAACAATCTCTAATTATTACAAACCAAATCTCACTTGTGCAATTACAAAATTGTCACAATGCAACCTTTTTAAAATGACTTTATCATATTCCTGGCAATTCGTACTGACTTAAACATTTGTAATTCAGATGCTTCATGCGATTTGATATATTCTATTTTTAGTTTTTTTAATTAAATAGATTATTATTATTATTATTATATTAGGTTAGAACTTAATTCTCTTCAAATAGAATTACAAAAGAGCATATATCAACAATTATAAATTATATGGCGGGTGTGTAAATGTCTTACCTACCTGTAAGTGTTCTTTAGATAACTGTGACACATAATAAAATTGTTCAAAATTGTCAAAACACTGATGTAGAAAAATTAAATCTGTGTTTCTCCTGGAGATAAATCGTTATATGGAATATGATAGAGATCATAAAAATAAATACCATCATGTTGTTCCATAATATCCCAAGGCTATGCTTCCATTCATAGTCCTTATTTTGAGTGGCGATCTACTTCCTCGTTCCATTCCATGTAGATGAGTGAATAGGAAAAGAAATTAAAAGAGTTTTTAACTCATATTGCTTCTTCCAAAATAGACATGAGTAAAATATTATTGCAAGCTTGGGTGTTATTGAGGCAATTTATTATTAGCATGGAATCCCCATATACTTGGATCTGAGTGCATCTTTAGGTAAAGTGAATAGGAGCAAATTTTTGCAAGCCAAGACTTTTGCCATATTATTAGACCCTGTACAAAAACCCATTTTTGCACCAAAAAAGTATCATTCTGAGAGGAAGAGAATGAATACCCTACAGTTCTCTTCTCTGAGTTGTATGATTCTCCATTAAAAAAATCCCATGGTTTAAATATATCGAGATTTTTTCACTAATTATTTTGGGTCGGGGAGGGGTCGACATCTTTATCCTTAGGAAAATCTTCTACGATAGTTAAAAATTTGGTAGTTGAATGTTCATGGATAGAAGTTTTATCCTGGAAGATGACTCTATTCCAGGCCAGCCATACCCCCTAGCATATGATCGATGGAAGAGCTTTGAAAGAATGACAATGAGAGTTGGAAAGTCAAACCCCCCATGTCCACTCCAAATCCTTCCTTGCACATACCACTAAGTAGTCAGTGACATGTTTGCAGATGTGTCATACCTTCTGATAAAAAGGACAAGTCATGAAAATGTGCTTTGTAGTTTCTTCATCATTTTTGCACAAGGAACACCAACCTAGCCCAATAAAAAAGAAAATCTGAAGGATATCCCAAGTGGGGATTTTATTTTCCAAAAAGCACCACATGAAAAGTTTTTATTTTGTAGGGAACTTAGCTTACCATAAAACCTTCACCACCACTTGATAATGGTATCATCTCTAACATCCATAAGAAAGATGTGTCCAATTTTATGGTTGTAATAGCCAAAGGGATAGATGCTTCAATCTAATTCATCTTCTATGTTTGTCAATTGAATGTGTCCAATTGATAGGGCATCCAAATATCCATTCCATGCCTCTCTAAAGTCCCCGTCTAGATCTAATTCATCCATTGAAACCTATTCTTGTCTCCATATAGTTTTTGGTATTGGATTGGCAATGAACGCGAGTTTGGAGATACCTCTGTTTCTTAGGTGGAAAATTAAAGTGGGGAGAAGGTACTTAACCACTATTTTTCCATGGATGGAGATATATTTTTACATGCACTTTTCTTCCTACTTTCCAAGATATTCAGCTTCTTATAATTTCAAAAGGAGTTAAGAATATCCCTTTGTGTGACATAGATGTTTATTCACTACTTGTCGACCTTCTTGATCCAGTCTTTGAGTGAACTTAGAGAAATGTATTTTTGAGTGACAATCATTGTCCATAAATTTTGAATTGAAATTATTCTCCACCCACACTTATCATCCAAATATTTTGATAACAAGAAGATGTTCTTCAATCCCCATCCTCCCTAGAGATTTTGCATAGCTAATTTGTCCCATTGAAGCCAAGGAAATACTCCATGTTACTACTTCCCCGACCATAGGAAACTGATGCAAATTCCTTGAACTTTTCCTTGGACACCTTTTGGAATCCCTGTGAGAGGCATCCAGTAAATAGGGAAAGCTTCTAAAATTGATCTTATCAGAACTAATCGACCCGCTCAAGGTAGCCACTAAAAGGATCAACTTTTTGGCATTTTCTCAATCCTAGCTATTAGTGAAAACCATCCATCCTTTCTATAACAATTTGGTCTGAGATTGACCCCCAGGTACTTTATGCCATCTTCTAATGAGTTACATGCAAAATGGAGTCCCTAAATTACATGGAGTGTCTCCCCATCATACAAGCTTTGCATGGAAATTATGGATTTCTTGTTGTTTATTTTCATTCCTGTGTATTTCCCATAGAATAGAGAATGTTTGACAAAAAGCTCAGTTCTCCAGGAGAATCATTACAAAAACTGAGGATGTCATCGATGAAGAGAAGATGTGTTATGGCTAGGGCTTTAATAATAAGAGTTCCTTAGAATTCACCCCATCTTTTTTCCTTTGTCAGTAGGAAACTAAGCCCTTCTTCTACTAACAAAAATGGTAGCATGGAGAGAGGTCCTTGATGCAAACCTATTTGTGCCTAAAAGAAAGGGAAGGTTCATCCATTGATTAACATTGTGATTGAAACAGTCTAAATAAAACTCATCACCTAGGAAATGAAGTACAGGTTGAAGCCCACATGTGTCATACAAAGCCTTAGGTAGATCTAGTTGACTCTATAATACGATTTAGAGAATTCAATATCGATAATAACTCCTTTTAAATTCATGATTTTAAAACTATGTAAGCCCTCTTGAGTTGCACGAATTGCTTCAAAGAGTTTGTCTCCCCTCCAAAAATGCAAATGTTTCTTTAGAAATAAATATAGGGAGGATGGGTTTGATTCTTAAGGAAATGATTTTTTCTATGAACTTATATATTGCATTGGATGGGGAGATAGGTTGAAAATTTTCCATAGAAGATGGGTCATCCACCATGGGAATAAGAGTGATGAAAGATATATTGGGGTTTTTGTCTTTCTTAAAATCAGTGCAAAACAATTTTTAGTTGATCTTTATAAAATGCATCCATGATCTCCCTATTCTCATCTTCCTCAACCAACCTAGGGAAAATCTAATGTATTCTAATAACTTATGTGATTGTGGCTCTAGATGGGGAATAAAAGAAGGTTTTGCTTGAATAGGGTTGTTAGGCATTCAAAATTTGAAATTTCCATGGCATCAGGGCCTTGAAGAATCCATATGGTATTGTGCATTTTCCTTCACTTGGAATAGGCCTCAAAAAATTATGTGTTCTCATCTCTTGTAGCTAGCCAAATTGATCTTCTTTTTTAATCATCACTCCTCTCATTCTTCTAAGAGCACTTTATCCTATTTTTATAGAGTCATAAGAGCCTTCATTGATTTAGAAGAGGTGAATATTTCCCCTTCGTTATTAGTAAATTCCCAAAGATATTTTTCAATATCCCATAATTGATAGACCTCAGCCAACTTCTTCCTTTTATCCAATTATTTAGTTTTCAATTTAATGAGATTTAGATTAAACTCAAATTGGTTGGTCATTGAAGATCCTAGATGAGGGTCCAAATATTTCTAACGAGAGTTCAAAAATGATAAAAACTCCTCATCTATTAACTAGGAGGATTTCATCTTGAAAGGACTAGCCACTTTGAGGGAGGCCCCTTTGATTACCAAAAAACGGGGGCATGGTTGAATTCACCCCATGCCCTTATCCATTATTTAATCAAAAGGAATATTTCCACTAGAGCCTCTAATAATAAGAAATTCTCAATTCTCTTGGCAACCTTTTCTATCCCTATATGACAATTCCACTAAATAGGGGCTAATTTCATAGTTTCCATACCCACGAGATTCCTTCTTTCAATTTTATTCAAAAGGGAATCATCAAGAGGGTCTAACCTAGCCCTAGGACTCCTAGAATTTGAATGTTCCCAAGGAAAAGTTTAAGTCACCACTGACAATAAGGTTCTAATATTTAATTAAATATTTGTTGAAACGTCTATCCCAAAACTACTTGTGGTTGAGGGAATGCCCATATAAATTTAAAAAACTAAATGAGGAATCAATATCCTATGAAAATTCCTCAATGCCTAAACTAGAACCCATGCTTAGAAACTAGAGGCTTAAATATTCCTAACTTCCCAACCCACTGCAATACCCCCATATCTTCCTCTAACATCCAAAGCCATGAACCTTCAACCCTTTAGGAGAGTTTCTAAATAGCTGACTATGACATCACCTTCACCAAATGTTTCTTAAAGGAATATCACATCCATACAATTAGCTTCGAATAGTATACAAAGAGCACATTTTCTATGTGGACATGCTAGAGCCCTACAGTTAAAGAAGAGGAGATTCATTAGGAAACCCCTTGAGGGGCAGAAAGCATTCTAAGGGCCCCTTGGATAAAAACGTGTTTCCTGCTACTGGGTCTTCACAAACTTTCTCTTTTCCTCAATTAGGTGGGTTTTCCTACCTCTACCTCTACCATTATAAATAGAAAGGGATAACTTCCGAATACCCCATGCAATGCTCTCATTATGGGGCAGAATTGACCTCGAGCAAAGATTATACACCACAAATTTAGGTGTTGACACCTTAAATCAATCTAGTGAGGGAGAGGATGCTAGGGAGGAGTGATCACTCATCACAGATGAGCAGGTCACATGGCCTGAGCATGAGAGGGTAGCCTAGAAAGGGGGAGAGAGGAGGGAGGGGATATAGCCTTAGTAGGGATTCCAAGTCTACTATCAGCATGAAAGCAATAGCTTGAATGTAAAGGTAAAGTAGGGAAAGGTATTTGGAGGAGGTGATCTAAGGAAAATAGGGAAGGGTATAGGGATGCTCCGGGCTCCAACATAACCCAATGAGTAACATCACATGATAGGGAAGCAAAGCATACATTTGATGTATGGGAAATAAACTGATAAGGGGAAGATAGGGTAGTACTTGAATATGTTGTTGCTAGAGATTCAACCTTTGAGATTGGAGCAACATGCTCCTCCTTCATCCTTGGATTATCTTCACCAATAACTTCCTAGCCATCAATCTTTTCTAGGGAAATTGATGCATCTAGTCTGAATGCCAGGACCTTGCTGAAATTGCCATGCTCCTTTTTCTTATTGTTGGAGAGATGTGTAATACTTTGTGTTTTCGAGCCAAGGGATAGGTTCGTTAAACCTATAAATGACATGAAATTCATAAATTTGTCTTGGAATAGGGTTGGAGAGGTGGTTAGCAACCCAATACAACCCTCTCAATTATCTCATTCCTTTGTGTGGGAGAAATCTAGGGTATATGCCCATATTTCTTGGAAAATTCCCTCTTCCAATTCTTAGTCGACCTATTCTTATTTCTCCATGTGTGTCCTCTAGCTAGTAACTGACAGATCAACCACTATACATGTTGAAGAGCATCTAAAATGTTCCATGAACCTTATAGGTATGGAGATAATCAAAATTTTTAGAGTTAACAAAAAAAGGAAGGATATTAGCTCACGCCGAAGACTGTGGTAGGGAGTGGTCTTCTTAGGAATGAATTTCACACCTTTTCCTGAAGGGTTTAGCTTCCTATAGGTTTTGAACTAAAAGTATTAGGTCTTGCCTTGTCCCTATCCGACCAACTGCAAATCCCATTCCCATAATCTGATCACCCTATTTCACCCCCTTAGATGAAATTTTATTAATATTAAAAATATATATATATATATATATATATATATATATATATATGATGTGATCATAACCGATACATCAAAATTGGGCTCTTTCAATTGACTTTCGTTTTTAGATGTTAGTTTTAGAAATGTCCATTGTATCCAAAAATGTTACATTCATGACATCTAAGCTTTTAAATCTATAGGTGTAGAGACACCAAAACACAAGCCTAATAACACAATAATTACAATACATAATGACAACTTTAGGGATGGACTACATCTCCAAACCCAAGTTCCCTAAAGTGTGGGGAGAACGAAATATTCCAATTAGGCAAAGCTTGATCGACTTTATTGATAGTGTTTCTAGATGAAGAGTCATCTAGAGGATTATTATTTAGTTAATTTTACAATTCTTTATTTTTCTATTGTAAGCTTGAGATGTCATCCTTTGTCCTTCACATAGTATTTCATCCTACATTTGGTAAATCCTCTCCAAAATCTAATTATTCTCATCATAACAGTGGTAAAACATTTCAAAAAACCTTCCAATCATGCGTATTACGGTGGGTGTGAAAGTGATTCGAGTTAATCATAACAGTTATAGGGAGGGCCCACTCTTTGACCAATAAATGTCAAAGTCTCTAAGGCCTCACTATAATCACCTGTACTTGATTGGATTGAACAAAATTGAACCCCACCAACTTTATGGTGTGGCATCAAGAAAGGCCCAAACAAAAGTAAATCAAATTGTAAAACACTAATCCATGGAAAACTTGGCTTTAACTGTTATGGAAAGAATTCCAATAAAATTCAATAAGCCCCACTTACTTATAAAACTACTCAACTAGGGATGAATGGACTAAACTTGAAGGTTATTTTCTAGTCTATTATATATAGGTTTTTCATAGAGAGTCTTATGTGTTCCCATCTTGGCTTATGGTATTTGGTCTTTAGAAATTTTCTATATTTAAAATTGGTTGATTGGTCAATTTGTTGATTTAGGAGGCTTCATGGAATTTCTCCTATAAGTGTTGAGCCTTCACTCTAGGTGTAGGAAGCACTTTGTTGTTTCTTTTGAACTAGTTCAATTGAATGCAATGAAATCAAACCCTCCCTTGAGGGATCATCATTTTAGGACGAAATAAAAGATCAAGTTTTCCTTCATGATATTGGTGGTAATTTATATGATTAGGTTTAATTTCAGTTGAGATATTTAGAATATTAGGTTGAAGCAAAAAATGTTACAGCAAGATATCCTAGATACCTTTGGGACTGATATAAACACCTTCTAAAAAAACCTTCCTTAGATTACTAAGATTTAGATTGTTCTTCCAAACTCTCATTCTTTCATTATGGCCAATATTAATGACACTAACTCAACTACCAATATACTAGTGTTCATACACCCTCTTCTTACACACGAAAATAATTTACTTAGCACTCTTTTTATTAAGTCACAATACTCATAAATAAATGATCCCTTTTCGTTAATGGCTAATACTCACAAAAGGTTAAAAAGGTCGCGATATCTATTCCCAACCACACCTATAGGGACTATCCGTACATACAAAGAATGCACTGATTTTCATGAATTATATATATATATATATATAATATATATATATATATATATATATATATATATATATAGTATATATATATATATATATATATATATAACGTACAGGGTGAATCTATAACTACTAGACCTAATTTAAGGAATACCTAGGATTAATTCTCGTAGTTGCCACTATAACACCAAGAGTACATCCAATAACTTGCAAGCAGATATACTAATTTCTTATGATTTTGGCAAGAGCCGAGACTCACACCATAGCAGGATAATATATCCAATGTGATTTGACCCCTAACCTTGTGAGTTTCACCCAAAATACTCAACTACCACACCACACATCACTGTACTAATGAATAATATTTTAAAAAGAGTTGTGTTTTTGCAATTAAAGGACCTTTCAATATGTATATATACGAATAAGAGCATTTTATTATTTTCATGAATAATATTTGAAAAAGTGATGTGTTTATAAAATTAAGTAATTAAGAGAGAGTAAAAAAAGGAGTTGTCTATAATGCGACTTTTTGGAGATTCCGGTGACGGAATCCGGCGGAAGAAATGAGGTTAAATCTTGATTTTTAGCAGTTAAAATGGTTTTTTAACTGCATATTTGGATTCAGCGCCATGAAAAACCCCTGGGAGCCATTGATTATGCAAAAACTAGCTATCAAACATGGGATTCCAATGAATTGCTGCCGGATTTTGACCGGAAAAATCTATGAGAAAGGCTTTCAAAAAGTCGCATTATAGACTACTGCATAATAAAATATGTTTAACTTTTTATTAAATTAATTTATAAAATTTAGTAAAATGATATGTTTATAGAATTATTTTAAAAAATGGTTTAATTTTTAGGTTAAAATTAACTTAAAAATTTATATTAATATTTAAATAACAAAACAATAATTTAAATATATATATTTTTAATCATTAAAATATTTAAATTCGTTAACAAATTTGGTTTTTTTGTTTTTGATATTTATGTAATATATTTACATTATGTAAATTGATTGGTCCTTATATTTTTGAAAATGATATTTATAATTTTTCAAGGATTTAGAAATTTAGTAAAAATAACTATTTTTTAATTTAGTGGAAGGTTATATAAATGAATTAGTATGATTACATTATAAATATTAATTTAGTTGATATAGCTAAAAACTTCATAAATATAATAAAAAAATTATTGCAATATTAAGAATGTTTTATTAATGTACACATTTACATGGTTATGGATTAACTTTAGCTTAAGAAAAAAAAGAATTATAAATTAATGTTATAACTAATAATGAGAAGTTATCATGGAGGAACTTATTAGAATTGGAATAATTTGAAATCTCTAGGACACTAGTGGGTGAAGAATCTATCTTTTCTAATTTATTAAAAGTAATAGACCATTTTGTTAAATAAAATTTGTTTATATATAAATGAATGTTATAAATAATAATGAGAAACTTATAATTTAAAATTGGAAAGATCTCAAATCTCTAGGAAATTGGTGGGCCTAGAACCATGAATCTAATTTATTAGAAGTCAATGCAATCTAACGAACTCTTTAATACACTACAACTGTTGATAAGTATTAAAATTAAGCATATGTTGAACATATTCCCTTGAAAAATCGAGAGAATTAATAAAAAAACAATGAAGAGATCCATCCTCTCATCCACAGCATGTTAAAATAAAAAGCTTTTTGCAATTAAACATATGTGCTAAATAATTTGACACCCTATAGAGATCTTTGGGTTTTTAAGAATACAGACATGTGTCAGTTAAGACCATTGTAGAGGCCTGTCATTGCGTCATTATGAGATCTTGTATAACACACGTCAATTTGTGTCTTTACGAAGTAAATGTTGATGCCACCTGGCACAAACGAGTCACATTGAACAGAAGGTTCCTTGAGGAAATCAACGTGGCCGTTCGTTAACCTGCATTCTCCGGATTTCATGGAAAGCTGTCAGACTTTGATGCGTCATCTGGGAAAAGCTGCCAAACGACGAGTTGCAATCTATTATTTTCAATCATCGTTGTGGTAGACACGCCACGCCGATGCGAATGGTGGCGGGCGGTAAAGAAACAATTCCAAATTGTTGTGTGCAGAAATGGTTGATACATGCTCCCACACTTAATTTACATTTCGTTTTATACCTTCAAATTCTATTCAATAGAGTTGAATGTGGAAGTGATCTGTGTGATAAAGGCCTTTATTTGAGAGATTGCGTGTTTTGTTTTTAAGTTGGTAAAATCAAATTCATTCTGTGTGGGGGCACAAATGTAAGATTAGGTTTTTTATTTAAATTGAATATTTCGAAAATATTTCGAAGTTTGATAGAGAAAAGTCACTTCAATAAATTCAAATGCATGATTAACTTTTTTATTTGAATGACATAATTTAACCCAATAAACCAGACCTGGAAATCATGGCGAAATCAAGGCGAGAAACCGAACGCAAAATCTATTTACAATTAAAAGCACATTCTAAAAATTCAACTTTATAAACATTGTCATCCTATGCCAATCTTTTAAATGTTCATAACTGCCAAAGAGTCATGAACTTCTTTTCTCGGAGAAGAAAAAATGACGGTATCTGAAAAATAAACATCGGCTAACTCTGTGCCACCAGCCGCTCTCCCCAATGATTGGCGTAAAGCGGCACAAATGTAATATTAGTTTCTTTATTTAAATTGAATATTCTGAAAATATTTCGAAATTTGATAGAGAAAAATCACTTCAATAAATTCAAATGTATAATTAACTTCTTTGAATGGCATATTTTGAAAGTATTTCAAAATCCAATAAATAAGAGCCAACTTCCAATAAATTCAAATTCATTATTAACTTCTTTATTTGAATGGAATATTTTGACAATATTTCAAAATCCAATAAATAAGAGCCAACTATTGTAGATTCAATTTCAGAATATCCAACCCCAAATTTAGTTCAACATGCATGATCTCATTTATATTTAATTTGCAGATTAACTATACGCATGAACTCACACAAACAAATGACTCATATGGTGGGTTTGACGTTGCAAATAAGTGACAGACGGAAAAGTTCGGTGGACGAAGCTACATAAAAGTTCACAACGACCTAAGCCATCTGATGGCCGATATCGTCTCTTAGTTTTCAGAAACGAAAACCCATTTGCGACCAACTTATATATGGAGAATCTATCATTGAGGTTGAAAAATATTTTTATGAAACTGTTTGAAAAAAATAGAAGAGGATTTTTGCCTTTTTTTTGGTTGTTCCTTAACAAGGTTTTTTCTTTTTGTTTGAGATAAGGTATGGTATGTTACTGTATTGGCTGGTTTTTCAAAATCATTGGTTCTTTTAAATTATTTTTTATCGAGTTTCAAATGTCTGTAAAAGAAAACATGGTTTTTATTGTAATAGCTCAATAGTCATAAATTTTCCCATTAAATTGAGGTATCTTAGGATTACTGAAGCTTGTGCTTGATGTTACAATTTTTTAATGTAAAAAAACTTTCTACCTGTTGTTAAATACACTTCAAAAATCTGCCCTGAAAACTAGCGAATAGCAATTGGACTGAGCCTTAAATAAAGCACATAAATTTACTCACGGCAAAACAGAGTAAAAACAAGAATAGTTGCGGTAAAGCTTGTTGTGAAAGTTTAAAACCAAATCGCAACAAAACATACTTTGGATTATGATATAAAACATATGAAAATACATTCTCTTGGTAAGTTACTTTTTATTATAAAACATATGAAAATACATTCGCTGCAACTCCAAGTAAAACAAAAGGATCTTACTATGATTTTTGTTTCACTAGGGGGTTGGGGAGTCACTTGCTGTAAAGCTATGTAAAACTTGTTTTCATGCACCCACTAATATAAACTTGTTTTCATGCACCCACTAATATTTTCTCCACTATTTTTTCCTCTCTACCTCTTACACTTACACATTTGACTCCTCTCGACCATACAAAATGACTTTTACATTCATATTTATCAAAACATACAACTACCTCTCACACTTACATATTCGACTCCACCATACAAAATGACTTTTACATTCATATTTATCAAAACATAGAACTTTGACTCATTAATACATGATAGAGAAAATACTTAAAACACAAGATGGGCGATTATACAAAATGAGGGATTTTCTAAATTTGTAGAGGTTGCGAACTACACGTAAGAGTTGCATAGTAAATGTTTGAACATACATTTTACCAACTTTGTATTAAGAGCTTTAACTATCCGATGTGTTGCGGAATGGTCAGCTTGTACTTTTGCTCAGAACTTCAGTCCTTCTGCTTAAAAACAACATCGCAACTTGCAGTTGACGTGTACCATAAGTATGGTTGTTGTTACTCTAATTAATTGCGGTAGTTGAGATTAATATTTCCAACACTCCCCCTTAATCACAACTGCCGCCATTAACAATTCCTAAACAATCTCTGAGATAAACAAAAATTTCACATGCTAATGGCTTTGTGAAAATATCAACAAACTATTCTTGTGACCTATAGTGCTGCAACACAATCTCATAATTATTAATTAATTCCCTAATAAAATGATATTTAGCATCAATGTGCTTGGTCCTCTTGTGAAAGACAAAATTCTTAAATAATGTAATTGCAGAAGTGTTGTCGCAGAAAATAGTTGTCTATCCCTCTTGTTCGTGCTAAGATCCCTCAAATCCTTCTCATCCAAGCTACTTGACATGTTGCTATTGTTGCGACGACATATTCAGCTTCTGCAGTTGATAGTGAAACTATTGGCTACTTCTTGGAGGCCCATAAAACGGCTCGAGAACCCAAATGAAAAATATATCCTTACATGCTCTTTCTGTCACCAACACTTCCTGCCCAATCACTGTCAGTGTAACCAACTAGACTGAAATAATTTGTTGCGGCATGCAAAATACCATACCCCTTTGTCCCATTAACATACTTTAGAATCCATTTGGCTACTTGCCAATGTGTTTCCTTCAGTGTCTCCATACATCTCAATGCAAAACTCACTGCATACATTATATCGGGCCTATTGGCGGTCAAATACATCAACTTCTCTATAATTCTTTTGTATAATGTCGGATTGACATTGCTACTGCAATCTTTTTTTCTCAACTTCAACCCCATGATAGTTGGAGTTGGTGTGGGCTTATTGTTATGCGTTTTAAACCTCTCCAAAATGTCTGCTACATACTTTTTTTAAGAAATTTGCTTGAGAAATAAAAATGGCATTCTCTGTTTGCTTCACTTCTATGCCCAAAAAATATCTTAACAACTTCAAGTCAGTCATTTCAAATTCACTCTTCATGAATTCCTTGAATTCAGCGATGAAGAAATCATCACTCCCTGTAAAAATTAAATCATCTACATATAAAATAAAAATAAGAATCTTACCATCACTCTCTTTGATGTAGAGAGTAGGCTCATCATCACATTTGTCGAAACCATTGTCCAAGAAGTAAGCATCTATCCTGCTATAGCATGCATGCAGTGCTTGCTTCAGCACATAAAGACCTTTCATCAACCTATACACATTGCCTTCTTTGCCTTCTACCTCATAACCAGGTGATTGTGCAACATACACTTTCTCTTTCATCACTCCATTCAAGAACGTTGATTTTACGTCCATTTAATACACTTTCCATTTATTTTGCGTGACAATCGCCACAACTGTATGCATTGTCTCCATCCTTGTGACTGGGACAAACGTCTTCGCGTAATCTATTCCTTGTTGCTGCTTGTATCTTTTGACCACTAGCCTTTCCTTATGCCTTTCAATCTTAGTGTCGACAATGCTCTTGGTTTTACAGAGCCACGTCACTCCAATAACTTATTTTCCTTGCGGAAGATCACTAACTCTCATGTGTCATTTTTTCCTATTGCTTCTATTTTTTCCTCCATTGTCACAACCCATTTTTCTTCTTTGATAACATCCTCAAAATGGATTGGGTCATTTACATGACAAAATAATGCAAATAAGGAATTTAGACCAACACTATTATCAACTTTATCTTTCTCATAAATCTCATTTAAATTTCTAAATTTTGGTCTTCTTGTGCTTGCTGAAGATGGGCTTGACATGTCACTTGGTGTTGCACTTTGCGCCATGCTTGGAGAATAACTTGCTTGACTATGTGACATTGTGCTATTATTTTTTGATGGTGTTACTTGTTTCCTTCTTTTTTGCGCTTGAATAGGAGTAGAGGGAATCATTGTTGAGGAATCGCTTGCTGTCGTCAATTCCTCTTTGTCCTCATGTGGTATACATGCTTTGACATTGTCTGTCTTCTCTAAACTTTGATCACATGCTTCCTCTTCTATGAAATATACATCTCTGTTGATTATGACCTTCTTGGTTGACGGATTGTATAGCTTGTATGCCTTGGATTCATCACTATCTCTAACAAATATGCATTTCTCCCCCTTGCTGTCCAACTTATTCCTCAACTCATTCAGGACATCTGCATATGCCACACATCCAAATACTCTCATGTGAGTGACACTATGCTTTCTTCCACTCCATGCCTCCTTAGGAACCACATTCTTGACACTTTTGGTTTGACACCTATTAATGATATATGTAGCACAAGCAATACCTTTAGCCTAATAATCATTTGGAAAATGATTTTCCTTCAACATACTCCTTGCCATTTCCATAATGGTCCTATTCTTCCTTTCCACAACACCATTTTCCTGAGGTGTATAGCTTGTTGTAAATTGCTTTTGAATTCCATGCTCCTTGCAAAATCAAATGAATTCATTTGAGATGTATTCACTATTCTATGAGTCCTAAGGAATTTGATGTAGTGTCCACTTTGCTTCTCAACAAGAGCCTTATATTGGCGAAAGTGTTCAAACATTTCACTTCTCTGTTTTAGGAGATAGACCCATGTCTTCCTTGTGTAGTCATATATGAAGGTCAATAAATAGTAGCTACCACCAATTGATGGTGTCTGCATTGGTCCACATAAATCTGAGTGGACAATCTCCAAAGGTGCTTTTTCCCTCACTGACTTTCCTGCTGAAAATATCTCCCTATGTTGTTTTCTTATGATACATCCTTCACATAAGGTGTCCGATTTTTCTATGAATGGAAATCCCTTCACCAAGTCTTTCCTATGCAGCAAATTCAAACCTCCAAAGTTGAGATGACCAAATCTCAAATGGCATAACCAATTTTCATCTTTGACCTCTGCTTGATAGTTTACTTGTGTGACGGTTACAAATTTTCTTTCATCCTCTTATGAATTCATTGACATTTGTGCTTATGCACCTTCTTCCTTCAAATCTAATCTTATCTTTACAGGAAACATTCTATTGTTTTTCATATGAACCTTTGCAATCAGTTGTCTGCTTGGAGGCTTATCCAAAATTGTACACTCACCATTTTTGAAAAATACATTGTAGCCTTTTTGCATGAGTTGTTCAATTCTTATGAGGTTATGCTTCAAACCAGGGACAAAGTAAACATATGTGATATACTTCTTCTCCGCCTTATTTTTTAGGATATTAGTTATTCCTCTGCCCATGACATAGACTTCTCTATCAGTCCCTAGTGTCACTTCAAATTTCACACTTTCATCTAGATTGGAAAACATTTCTATGTTCCCTGACATGTGTTTGTTGCACCTTGAATTTAGTTACCATACATCACTTTGTTTTTCTTGTGTTACATTACAAGTTAAAAACATTCTATCATGGTTCTGATTTTCCATTTGGAAATTTACACTTGGTTTGTTACTAATGTCATATTGCTTTTTTCTACATTCATTTGCATAATGACCATACTTCTTACAATAATGACATTGAACTTGAGATTTATCATACCTCTGACCTTGTGCTTGATTTTGGCTTGGGGCTTGACTTGGATTTTGATTGATGTCCCTTCCACTTGAGCTTGAAGGGTTGCTTCTTCCACCTCTGTGTGGGCTTATTCCTCTTCCTCTAGCATATGATCTTCCTCTGCCTATACCTTAACCAAATGAAACTTGTGTCTTAAAGGCATGCTCCAATAAGGATCTTGTTGCCCTATTCAGTCTATGTTCATGAGAAATCAGTGATGCATGAAGCTCATCCACTGAGAACTGTGAGAGATCCTTTGTCTCTTTTATGGCCACAATATTGACATCAAACCTTGTTGGTAGAGTTCTCAAAAAAATTTCAACTATCCTCCTTTCCTCAAGTGTCTCACCATGAGACCTTATTTGAGGGACCAACCCAATTACATGTGTAAAAAACGAGTCTACATACTCATACTCTTTCATACAAATCGTTTCAAAGTCTCTTCTCAACATTTGCAGATTCGTTGTCTTGAATTTTACCATGTCTTGGTAGGGTGTCTCGAGGGTGTCCCATGCTTGCTTGGACTTCATTGCTACTGCAATCCTTGGGAAAACACTTTCATGAACTGCTTGAAAAGTGTAGAAGAGGGATTTTACATCCTTCTTCATGTTGTCCCTTAACAAATCTCTTTCTGCTTAAGACAAGGCATTGTATGTTGTTGCATCTACTGGTTCTTGAAAACCATTCTCCACCAAATCCCAATAGCCTAATAATTATAAATTTTCCCATTAAATTGAGGTATTTGAGGATTATTAAAGCTTGTGCTTGATGTTGCCATTTTTTAGTGTAAAAAAAACTTTCTACCTATTGGTAAATACACTTCAAAAATATTCCTTCTAAATGATCTTGTAAAAGCACTTGTTTTTACATTAACAAAGTTTAACCTACTCTAATACCATGGTAGAAATTTTATAGGGGGAGACGAGATGAGTTTGCCTCAAAAAACATTTGCGGCAACAAAATCTTTAGTTGCAACAAGCAAATAGAAACTTGACAGAGGCTTAAATAAAACACAGAAATTTACTCATGCAAAACAAAGTAAAAACAAAAATGGTTGTAGTAAAGCTAGTCGTGAAAGTTTAAAACCAAGTCACAACAAAACATATTTTGGATTATGATATAAAACATATGAAAATACATTCGCTTGGTAAGTGGAGGCTACAACTCGAAGTAAAACAAAAGGATCTTAGTGTGATTTACGCTTCACCAGGGGGTTGTAAAGTAACTCTCTGTAAAACTTGTTTTCATGTGCCCACCAATTTTTTCTCCATGATTTTCTCCTTTCTACCTCTCAGACTTACACGCTCGACTCCTCCTCTTGACCATACAAAATGACTTTTACATTCATATTTATCAACACATACAACTTTAACTCATTAATACATGATAGAGAAAATACTTAAGACATGGGTTGGACGATTATACAAAATGATGGATTTTCTGAACATGCATAGGTTGTGGACTACAAGTAAGAGGACCATACAAATTGACTTTTACATTCATATTTATTGAAACATACAAATTTGACTCATTAATACATGATAGAGAAAATACTTAAAACATGGGATGGACGATTATACAAAATGAGGGATTTTTTGAACTTGCATAGGTTGCAGTTTGCAAGTAAGAGTTATGTGGTAAATGTTTGATCATACATTTTACAAACTCTGTATTAAGAGTTTTAAATATCTAATGTGTTGCGAAATGGTCAACTTTTACTTTTGCTCAATACTTCAGTCATTCTCCCGGCAAACAAAATCACAACTTACAATTAAACTGTACCACACATATGGTTGTTGTCAGTGTAATTCACTGTGGTAGTTGAGATCAATATTTCCAACAAAATACAATTTAAAAATTTACAAAATCATAAAAATTCCTATCAAATGCATCCATGATTAGTAGCTACATAAGGAATCAATAACATATCCTTCTGTGATTTATTCAATGCTTTTGTTCATCCTATTAGTAATTACATAAGAAATCATTAACACATCCTTCTAGGATTTATTTAAATACTTTCGTTATGGCCTGCCCGCCCAAATCTAAGGTTGTCCAAGAGGAGAGAGAGATTGATCCCAACCCCGACCCCGATGATCGCCTCTATGAGTTCAGAGACTCAACGTCCATATGTTTAGGACACATTTCGCATTTATAAGGAATGAACTTATCGTACTCCGTGGGCATCTTTTCTGAAATCACCTTGTATTCATTGTCTCTCTGAATTTAGCCACTAGATGCCCATTCTCAACCAAACCGAGCCAATTATTATGGCATCTACACTTTACTATCTGTGAAAAATTTTAGCAATTATTTTTTAATAAGTAATTTAATGAGATTTTAAATTTGTTTGGAAAATATTAAAAAAATTAGTAATATTTTGATTAAAATTTAGTAAAAATTTTAGAAAATTTGAATTACAACTATCAAATTTTAAGATATCAAGTGTTTAGAAATTTTATAGGGTGTTAATTTCATTTCCACAATCCAAAAAATAATTTAAACACCTATTATTATTTTTTAAATATAATAAAATTTAAACTAAACGTGACCTTTTAAACAAAATTGTGATCTCCTTAGACCATCATCCTTAATTTGGTTCCGGCAGAAAAGCTAAGCGGTACTATACATCTACGATGGGCAATTGACCGGAATTATGGGAAAGATTTTGCCACCATAGTAGGAATTTCAATTTTTGCTACCATTCTAATCTCTTTTTTTTAGCATTTAAAAAAAAATCTTAATAGGTGGGGAAATTTTCACATAGAATCAACCCAAACTGTTTTCCATTCTGCGGCACTTTCTAAATATGTGGAGATTATACACGATCATTCAGCGCATTCATTGTATCCACAAATGAGCTACATACAACATACATATCCATTGCTTGTAAGTTGGAAATTTTAAAAATAAATTTAAAATAATTTAAAATTATAGATATTTATTAAAAAAAATTATTATCAAATTTCAAAATATTAAAAATTTATAATTGATATTTAATGTTGAATAATTATTTAATCAAAATTTGCATTTTGATTCAATTTATATTTTGTTCTCTTTTGTATAAACTTTTCAAAAACAATTGTCACAAATTTGTATAATGCGATGGCTCATCTATTTTAATATATGATTATTTTACTAACACAACCAAATAAAAATATTAATTAAGTTTAATATAACCAAATACTTCATTTGTATCTATTGTTAATAAATATATAACAATAAAAATAATAATTCAAAAACTATTACAATAAAAATATGTATAGGAATTAAGATTTCTAGACTTATTTACCTAGATTGAGTATATCTTATCCCTATTGGATATTAAATGAATTAATTAATTAATTTAATAACTAGATAGAAATATATAAATAAAATAAAATAAGAATAAAAATATATATATAATATATTAAAAAATATAAATTATTAAATTAATTATCAGAAGAAAATTATTTACTACGATTATAATATTATATTATTTATTATTACTATTAGTTATTAACTTTTGACTTATTAACCCATGATTAACATTATAATAATATTTTAATATAATATTACAAATCTAGCCGTTTTTATATAGCTATTGATGGTCACACCTAGCCATTTGGAAGATCTGCGCTCCCGATTTAATATGCAGTCATGATCTGACTCTCCAACTTGTCCTGATGATGAACCACACTGGTTGCTTCGAAATGCGTCGACAAATGTTTTCTACATGTGATTTATGCCGAAACCTTTCTTAAAACTGTTATGGATCACAGAAGCCTCAATTCAACAATAAAAATATTATTATTATCATTATAATTTATATGAATTAATATTTAATATAAAATGTTATTTATTATTATTAAATTTTAAATTATGTAACATAAATAAATTATTTAATAATAATATTAATTAATTAAAAAATATTTATATAGTTGATATTAAACCCAAGAGATTAATGTTATAAACCTAAAGTATATAAACCCTAAGATAAATATTATAAACCTTAAAATAAACATGGTTGATCATGGTTTACGATGGTTTATTTTAATATTGAGATAATCTTTGTCACAATGTGACATTGGACCATAGTTGATTTTCATATTGAGACAATATTTGTCACAATGTGACATTGAACCATGATTCATCATGATTCACCATGGTTGGCAATGGTTGACAATGGTTGGTCATGGCTGACCATGATTATAAACCCAAGGGATTGATGTTAAAACCCCTAGGGAGTAATATTATATCCAAGGGATTAATATTATAAACCCATGGTATATGAACCTTAAGATAAATATTATAAGCCATAAAATAAACATGGTTGACCATGGTTCATTTTCATATTGAGACAATCTTTGTCATAATGCAACGTTGGACCATGCTTGATCATGATTGATTTTCATATCAAGACAATCTTTGTCACAATGTTGCATTGGACCATGGTTGACCATAATTGATCATGGTTGATTTTCATATTAAGGCAATCTTTATCACAATGTGACGTGGGACAATAGTTGACCATGGTTGATTTTAATATTAAACCCTAGGATTAATATTATAAACATTATCAATAACACTATACCCCTGGAATATGAACCCTTAGATTAATAAACCCAAGGGAATCATACTAAACCCAACAGATTAATATTATAGACCCAAGATATATAAACCCTAAGAAAACATGAGTGACCATGGTTGATTTTCTTATTGAGACGATGTTTATCACAATGTGATGCTGGACCATAGTTGACCATGGTTGACCATGATTGATTTTCATGTTGAAAAAACCTTTATCATAATGCGACGTTGGACCATGGTTGATTTTAATATTGAGAACATATTTATCACAATGTGACATTAGAACATGGTTGAACATGGTTGACCATGATTATAAACTATTATAATCCCAAAAATAAACAAGGTTGACCATGGTTCATTTTCATATTGATACAATCTTTGTCACAATGTGATGTTGGACCACGGTTGGCCATGATTCACCATGAATGATTTTCATATCGAGACAATCTTTGTCACAATGTGGCATTGGACCATGGTTGACCATGATTGACCATGGTTTATTTCATATTAAGACAATCTTCATCACAATGTGATGTGGGACCATGATTGACCATGATTGATTTTCATATTGATACAATCTTTGTCACAATATGACATTGGACCATGGGTGACCATGGTTAATTTTCATATTGAGACAATCTTTGTCACAATATGACATTGGACCATGGTTGACGATGGTTGACAATAGTTGACCATGGTTGATTTTCATATTGAGACAATATTTGTCACAATGTGATGTTGGAACATGGTTAACCGTGATTATAAACACAAGGAATTTATATTAAACCATGGGATTAATATTATAAACATTATGAATAATATTATATCTCAGGAGTATGAACCCTTAGATTAATAAGCCCAAGGTATTAATATTACGAACCCGAGGGAATAATAAATCCAAGAGATTAATTCTAAAACCCCAAGGTATTATAAACCCAAGGGAATAATATTAAACCCAACAGATTAATATTATAAACCCAACATTGATAAAACCTAAGATAAATATTATAAACCCTAAAAAAACATGGTTGACCATGATTGATTTTCATATTGAGACAATCTTTGTCAGAATGCGACGTTGGACCATGGTTGACCATGATTGATTTTCATGTTGAGACAATCTTTGTCACAATGTGATGTTGGACCATGGTTGACCATGTTTATATACCTAATATATTTATATTAAACCTAAGGATTAATATTACAAACCCTATGAATAATATTATATCATAAGAATATGAACCCTTCGATTAATAAACCCAAGAGATTGATATTATAAACCCAATGTAGTAATAATCCCAAGGGATTAACACTAAAAAACCAATGGATTATAAACCCAAGGGAATAATATTAAACCCAAGGGATTAATATTATAAACCCAAGGTATATAAACCCTAAGATAAATACTATAAACCCTAAAACAAACATGGTTTACTATGGTTTATTTTCATATTGAGACATTCTTTATTACAATGTGACATTGGACCATGGTTGACCATTGCTGACCATGGTTTACCATGGTTGATTTTGATATTTAGACAATCTTTGTCACAATGTGCCATTAGACCATGTTTAACCGTGATTGTAAACCGAAGAGATTTATATTAAAACCTAAGATTAGTATTATAAACCCTATGAATAATATTATACCTTAGGAATATGAACCCTTAGATTAATAAACCCAAGAGAATAATATTAAACGCAAGTGATTAATATTATAAACCCTAAAAGAAAAATGGTTGACAATGGTTAACCAAGGTTGATTTTCATATTGAGACAATATTTGCCACAATGCGATGTTGGACCATGATTTATTTTCATATTGAGGCAATCCTTTTCACAATGTGAGGTTGGACCATGGTTTATTTTTATATTGAGAAAATCTTTGTCACAATCTAATGTTGGACAATCATTGACCATCATTACAAACCCAATGGATTTATATTAAGCCTAATGATTAATATTATAAACTTTATGGACAATATTTTACATTATGAATATGAACCCATAGATTAATAAAACCAAGGAATTTATATTATAAACCCAAAAGAATAATAAACTCAAGGAATTAACCCAGGGAATAATATTAAATCCAAAGTATATATACCCTAAAATAAATAAAAATAAACCCTAAAATAAACATGTCGATTTAACATAATTAATTCTCATATTGAACTTGATATATAATAATAATTATAACTCTAAATATATAATAATTCAACCCTAAATTTTATTCATTATAAAACTAGGGTTAATTATATTATTACTTAATGAAACACCCTACCCTACTTTTATTCATTAACTTATAAACCCTAACATTTTAATAATATAATATAAAAATGATGAAATTAAAATAATTTTAGATAAAGAGTCATGCATAAATAGCATCATCCTTACAAACCTCAACTTTAAAAAGATCCCAATATGTTTTAAAAACTATCTTTAAGGACGAAACAACTATTCCACATTATGATCATCATAAACAAGTCGTGGAGAAACACTCATGTGTAAGTACCCTCATCAACCCAAAGTTAACTTTAAAGCATTCCCAATATATTATCAAAACCATGTTTAAGAACGAAACGATATAAAATTTTGCTTAAGAATGCACCAATATAAAAATTGTTTTTTAATTTCACATCGATAAACCAACATAAAAAATGGTCTTTATTGTTAATATTCCTTTATAATATGCATACTACATAATTAGGCAATAAGGAAAACACATAATTGAATTTAAACATTTTGTTAATAAGGAAAAAACACATAATTGAATTTAAACATTTTGTTTATAATATGTTATATAATCAAATAATAATTAAATATTAAATAATTATTTTTCTCACGTTGTTTTTATGGTTTTATTTTAAAAATTATTATTATAATTTCTAAGTGTTTATATACACTCTTTTGTTAAGAGTAAATAAATTAAAAATTTGAACCTAAAATCTCTTACCATAATTATGAGACTCACAAATTAAACCAAACCGAATAAATAACTTTTAGTTATTTTAATTTACAAATTTTATTTTCCAAGTTAGTAGTTCCATCTTTAATTTTGTTCTCTTGTCATTTCATCACTTTGACAGGGAATATGATGTATTCGCACCGTCACTCTGACAACATACGAGATATGAAAAAATAAATGGTCGAACATATTTGGGATCGTGCATTAATAAACTTAGGGTTCGTGAATACATGAAGGATCCAGTGAGTATTTGCACAGGAGTGACATACCACAGGGTGACCATCGAGAAATGGATAGAAGACAGGAACAATACCTGTCCAACCCCTCTACTGCCACTGCTGACGAATGATCTCATCCCCAATCAAACTTTACTTCGAGGGAAATTCCTATTTTCAATTCTATAGAAAAGTTAATGTTTCACATGCCTTTTTCATAGCCAGATACGCGCGTGATGATGATTAGGAGAAAAAAAAAACATACTATATCTTACTTCGAGGGAAATTCCTATTTTCAATTCTATTGAAAAGTTAATGTTTCACATGCCTTTTTCATAGCCAGATACGCGCGTGATGATGACTAGGAGAAAAAAAAAAAAACATACTATATTGGACTATCAAAGATGCATGTCAAAATGCATTAACTTTTCTATAAAATAAAAAATAGGAGTTTCCTACCTTGAAATGCTTGATACACGCCTGGTGCGGTGTCAAATCATTTGTTAGGATCCTCTCAGCGTGCTGTCAATGAAAACTGTTTCACAGCCAAACCAGCGGTTAAATAAACTCATCTACTTCAAAAATTTGCCACTGTAGATAAGAATTTCGCAATCCTAACTAATGTACCTAGCGATGCAGACCAAACCGGCCGAGAATGGAAGTACTAGCTCTTGAAATGTTGAGCCGCTAGGTTGCATAAATTAAAAAATAAATGAAATAACCATTTTGTAACCCACAACACCAAGCGATCGCAGTCGTTTGACACACTCTAAGATAAAGAATATGTTGTGAATATCAAATGCAGTTCATTAAAAAGTCAACAAGCCTTCTCACACTCGAGGTTGAAATAGGAAGTCTTTAACTAATAAGATTTTCGAGGTTGAAAGGGGAAGTCTTCAACTAATAAGATTTTTGTGATTTTAATGGAATTTTTATAATATTAAAATAAAAAAATAAAATAATTATTTATTATTTTATTTCTTATTTTTAATTTGAATTGAAATTTTATAATGAATAAAAATTTGTGATGTGATTATAAAGAATATATCAAAATTAAGTTTTTTCAATTGATTTGTTTTCTTACATATTTGTTTTAGAAATATGTCTTGAATTTTAAAATTTTATTTTCATGATATTTAAGCTTCTAAATTTATAAGTATAATACAACAAAAAATAAGAAAAATAACACAATATTTACAGTATATAATCACAACCATAGGGATAATCTACATTTTCTGACCCTACTCCCCATAAGTGTGGGGAGAATGAAAAATTCAAATTAGGGAAAACTTGATTGGAAATATTGATAGTGTTGCTAGATGAAGAGGGGTTTGAAGGATTCTTATTTAGTGAATTTTGCAAGTCTTCAATTTGTTATTGTAAACTTGAGATCTTGTCCTCTATCTTCTACATAGTATTTCATCCTACATTTTGTTAATCCTTTCCAAAATATGATTATTCTCATCAAAGGAGTGGTAAGACATATGAAAATCCTTCTAATTATGCCTATTATCAGGGGTGTGAAAGGAGATTCAAGTTAATCATAACAACTTTAGGGAGGGCCCACACTTTGACCAGAAAATGTTGGAGCATCTCTAAGGACTTGACTATAATCACCTACACTTGGTTGGATTAAATGAAATTGCAACCCACCAACTTTGTGGAGTGCATCAAGAAAGGCCCAAACCAACATAAATCAAATTGTAAAACACTAATCCATGGAAAACTTGGATTTACTATGGAAACGATTCCAACATTATTTAATAGAATCCCACTTAACTATCTAAAATTACTCAACTAGGGATGCATGGACTGATCTTGAAGGTTATTTTCTTGTATGTTATCTTTACAATTTTTGTAGTGAGTGATTTGTGCTCTAGCCTGCCTTAGGGTATTTATTCTTTTGAATTTTTCTATATAAGTTGGTTCACCGATCTAGGAGGATTTGTGGTTTTCTCCTATGAGTGTATATCCTTCACCTTGAAGGTGTAGGACTCTATTGGTTCTTTTGAACTAGTTCAATTGAATGTAGCAGAATTAAACCCTCCCTCGGGGGGATCATCGCTTGAGGACGAAATCAAAGTTCAAGGTTTCCTTCACAATCTTAATGGTAATTTTTATGGTTGGATTTTGTTTCATTTAGGGTCTTCAGAAGATCACGTTGAGGTAAAATATGTTATAATAAGATATCCCAGATACCTTTGAGCTTGATGTAGACCCCCTTCCTAGAAACCTTCCTTAAATTATATCTTTCATAGGCACTTCGATTCAAAGTGTTCCTATAGACTCTTCTTCTTTTGATATGGCCAATGTTTGTGGCATTAGCTCAACGATTACATTTGTTGGTATTCATACACCAGCAAACTCTACTAGTGTTTCATTCAGGATCTTCAGAAGATTAGGTTCAGGCAAAAGATGTTATAATAAGATATCCTGGATACCTTTGAGCTTGATATAGACCCCCTTCCATGAAACCTTCCTTAAATTATATCTTTTGTAGGAACTTTGATTCAAAGTGTTCCTATGAACTCTCATTCTTTTGATATGGCCAATGTTAGTGGAATTAGCTCAATTATTGAATCTGATGGTGTTCATACACCATCCTAAGGATACCAATAGGAAAATCTTTATGAGGACAAGACACCCCACTAAGTTTAGCCACCTAGCTCACCAAGATTCAAGCTTGCATTTCACTTTTGATAAGACATTTTGCAAGCCTTAAGAGAGTCTCGCTATCCATATTAAAGAAACATTTCGCTCTCACTTTTAATAATAAATAAAATATTTCAATGTCCATATAAAATAACACACTTTAATATCAACTTTATTGATAAATAAAATTATTAAAAAAAAAAAATTACACATAATTTATAAATAAGTATTTAGAAGAGAGAAATAAATATGTTTAACTAAATTTTTTATAATCTCACCTGTGAAAAAAGTCTACTTCGAAACAATATATTTAGAGTTTTAAATAGCAAAAATAATTGAGAAAATTTTAAATAATTAAAAGGTTTAAATTATTACTGAATTTGTTATGTATTTATTTAAGGAATATGTTTATGTAATATATTTAAATTACATAAATTGTGTTTTTTCAATGATGTAATATATTTAAATTAGGTAAATTGTTTTTTTTTATAAATGATATCACGTGTATATTAAAAATTTAGCAAAGAAAAGAATTTGAAAGGTTGTCTTTTTACTAACATTGTTACCACGTTTCTTTTTACTATCCTAGCCTATAATATGGTTAAATGGTACACCATATTAAATAATAAACCTGATACGTTGTAAACTTGTAAAATTAAATGTATGTGGTCAATAGTTTGACAACAGGTTAGGCGTTTTAAGAGTACCGACACGTGCCAATGAGGACCATTCTAGAGGCCTCTCACTGCGTCATTCCTATGATAACACCACGTCAAGTTGTGTCTAATGTTGATGCTACCGATGGCTCGTATTCAACGGAAGGTTCCGTGAGGAAATCAACGTGGCCGTTCGTTAACCTGCATTCTTCGGATTTCATGCAGAGCTGTCAGACTTTGATGCGTCAACTGGAAAAAGCTGCCAAATGAGGAGTTGTAGTCTATTACTTTCAATCATTGTTGTGGTCGACACGACACGCCACGCCGATGCGAATAGTAGCCAGCCGGGAAAAAACAATTCCAATTTTCTATCTGCAGAAATGGGTGATACATGCTCCCTCGGGTTATGATTAAATGGTTCATCCAGGGAGGGTTTGAACTAGGAATTTCGGGATCAAAATCCCTATCCCCAGTTGGGATGTTTGACTTTATCAAGTTTTTAAATGTTTTCGAAAGGGAAAAGCCCTTATTAAATCTCTTTTGATGGCTCTCCCTGCGAGAATATTTTAATTTTTGCTACTAATTGGGTCCAATTTAGTAACTATGATTACCTAATTAGTAACTATGATTTTAATTTAGTAACTATGATTACCCAATTACCCAATTAGTAATAACATAGAAGAGGGATTTTTTTTTTGTTGTATTTCACAAGTAAATCACATATTTCTATCAAATTTCATTTATGAGAGTTAATTTTTTTTATAATATTGGTTAACCATGGTCTAACGTTGCATTATGATAAGAATTGTCACTATATGGAAATCAACCATGGTCAACCATGTTTATTTTAGGGTTTATAATATTCATGTTAGGGTTTATATACCTTGGGTTTATACTATTTATCTCTTAGTTTTATTATTCCCTTGGGTTTATTGATCTAAGGGTTCATATTCTTAGGGTTTAATATTATTCAACAATGGTCAACCATAATCAACCATGTTCAACCATGGTCCAAGGTTGCATTGTAACAAGGATTGTCTCATTATGACAATCAACGTCCTCAACCATGCTTATTTTAGTATTTTTAATATTTATCTTAGGGTTTTTATACATTGGGTTTATAATATTAGTCCATTCGGTTTAATATTATTCCATTAAGTTCATAATCCCTTGGGTTTATTATTCCATTTGGTTTATAATATCAATCCCTTGGGTTTATTATTCCCTTAGTTTTATAATATCAATCGTGGTCAACCATTGTCAATCATAGCCAACCATGGTCAACCATGGTTTAATGTCACATTGTAACAAGGATTGTTTCACCATGAAAATAAACCATGTTTATTTTAGTGTTTGTAATATTTATATTAGGGTTTACCAATGTTGGGTTTATAGTGTTAATCCCTTGGGTTTAATATTTTCCCCTTGGTTTCATAATCCCTTAGGGTTTTAAACCTAAAGAAATTATTTCCAATTTCCATTCAGAGATTGATAGTGGATTTATCTTTTATCACACATAGGGTTTATAATAATTTCTTTAGATTTTATCACACGTTGGGTTTATAATATTAGTAGTGGATTTAGCTTTTATCGGTAGTGGATTTAGCTTTTATCACATGTTGAGTTTATAATATTAGTCCCTTGGGTTTAATATTATCCCCTTGGTTTCATAATCCCTTAGGGTTTTAGTGTTAACCCCCTCGGTTTATTATTCCAATGGGTTTACAATATCAATCCCTTGGGTTTATTAGTCCCTTAGGTTTATAATATCAATCATTGTCAACCATTGTCAGTCATATCCAACCATCGTCAACCATGTTTGAATCTCACATTGTGACAAGAATTGTCTCACCATGAAAATAAACCATGTTTATTTTAGTGTTTGTAATATTTATTTCATAGTTTACCAATGTTTGGTTTATAATATTAGTACATTGGTTTCATAATCTCTTAGGGTTTTCGTATTAATCCCTTGAGTTTATTATTAGCTTGGGTTTATAATATCAATCATGATCAACCATGGTCAGCCATAACCAACCATGGTCAATCATGGTCAGATCTCGCATTATTACAAAAATTGTCTCCATATAAAATTCATGGACAACCATGGACATTCATGGTCAACCATGGTTGATCATGCTCAACCATGTTTTATAGAATCAGACATGGTCAACCATGGTTAATCGTGGTCAAACATGTTCGAACGCCACTTGTGACAAAGATTGTCTTGATATGAAAATCAACCACATTTACCAATGTGGAAAGTCTTGTGGAACATCACATTGTGACAAAGATTGTCTCCATATGAAAATCAACCATGGTCAACCATGGTCCAACATGGCATTATGATAAGCATTGTCACAATATGAAAATCAACCATGGTCAATCATGTTTATTTTAGTATTTATAATACTTATCTTAGGGTTTATATATGTTGGGTTTATTATATTAGTCCCTTGGGTTTAATATTATTGCCTTGGGTTCATAATCCCTTGGGGTTTTAGTGTTAATCCCCTGGGTTTATTATTCCCTTGAGTTTATAATATCAGTCCATTGGGCTTATAATATTAATCATGGTCAACCATTGTCAATCATAGCCAAGCATGTTCAACCATGGTCAAACCATACGGATATGGAAATCAAACATGATAAACCATGATCCAATGTTGTGTTCTGACAAAGATTGTCTTGATATGAAAACCAATCATGGTTCAACATTGCATTGTGACAAGGATTGTCTCTATATGGAAATCAACCATGGTCAACCATGTTTATTTTAGGGTTTATAATATTCGTGTTATATTTTATGTACCTTGGGTTTACAATTTTTATCCCTTAGGTTTATTATTCCCTTGGGTTTATAATATCAATCCGTTGGATTTATTGATATAAGGGTTCATATTCCTAGGGTTTCATATTATTCAACAATGATCAACCATAATCAACCATGGTCCAACGTCGCATTGTGACAAGGATTGTCTCAATATGAAAATCAATCGTTCTCAACCATGTTTATTTTAGAATTTTTAATATTTATCTTAGGGTTTTTATACCTTGGGTTTATAATATTAGTCCCTTGGGTTCATAATCCCTTGGGGTTTAGTATTAATCCATTGGGTTTATAATATCATGGTTAACAGTCATGGTCGAACGTTGCATTGTGACAAGGATTGTCTCTATGTGGAAATCAATCATGGTGAACTATGTTTATTTAAGGGTTTGTAATATTAATGTTAGGGTTTATATACTTTGGGTTTATAATTTTTATCCCTTAGGTTTATTATTCCTTTGCGTTTATAATATCAATCCTTTGGGTTTATTGATCTAAGGGTTCATATTCCTAGGGTTTAATATTAGTCAACAATGGTCATCATAATCAACCATGTTCAACCATGGTCCAACGTCACATTGTGACAAGGATTGAATCAATATGAAAATCTATCATGCTCAACCATGCTTATTTTAGTATTTTTTATATGTATCTGTTATGAAACCAGCTCAAGAAAAGATAGAAAAGATAGATCAACGCCTTATAGTTCAGCCTCTTCGAGGGGGCAACCTCCTTTACATTACATAAATGAACAATTCTTGGATGATTCAAATGACAAAACCTCCTTTCTATATATAGGAGTCTAAGGAGTCAAATATAACCCAACCGACCTAACAATAATAATATAAAGCCACAAAAATAACAATAGAGGGATTCTATGGGGCACAGTAATAACAATATGGGGACAATAGGGGCACAAAAATATTAATAAGGGGTACAACTACAATAGTAATGGGGTAATCACTAGTATTATAGGGACCCAACATTGGTCAAATCAAATCTTCTCACAATTTATTACATATTTTGATTATATTTTGTTTAATGAGATGAGTCGAAGTGAGATATTATTCCTAGTGGACTAATGTCCATTGAATGCAGGTTTGTGAGAGAAAATCATTGAATTTTGGCAAGATTAAGGGTTGAAACTCGAATGGGACAAGGAAGAGAGATTGTAGGAGTTAAATCCTCCTCATTTAACTGCTCCCTCATTCGAATATTCCTCCATCAATCAAACTAGCTCGGAGTATAAGGATCCAAGTCATGGAGATCAAAAGGCAGTCGAGCAAGTGACAGTCAAAGAGTTAGTTTATCTCGAGTGTGGGAGCTGAGCCTCCCTAGATTTAAGGAAGACATTGGAGACTTAAGTTCTATAAATAAAGAGGCCTAGAGCCTCATTAGGATTCAAATTTTCACTGTAAAAACACTAGTCATTTTGAAGTTCAAGACTTGTGGAAGACATTGCTATGTAATTTCCTGTTTTGATAATGAGGATGAGACTTTTCTTGATCCAGCATTGAGTTAACTCAGAGGGCTGAAGCTCTTGGGTTAGGGCACAACCCTAGCAGCAAAGACTCCTCTTCTTGTATTTGTATGCTTAGATTTATTTCATACTTGAATTGTCTTTAGAAGTATTTCATTGCAAGTGATGTAGATTTGATTAGTTTGCTTCCATTTGTGCTTTAATTCAGCGATAGTTTAGAAGAGATAAAGGAACGTCAAAAAGTTGTTAGTTGTTGTTTTGGCCTCACTTCTTCCTTCGCGGATCATGATTTGAGGAAAGAACTTGCAGCCCCAAAAAGACAGAATTCTACTTTCTCATAGAATTTAGGGTTTTCTATACTTAGGCCAGCATTTGATCAGTTGCAATAATAGGATTTAGTTATCATTTCTTCCATCTTCAGTCTTACATCAGATCTCATCAATGATTCCATCTTATTCTGCAAGTTTTCCTCATGCATGAAGTAGACAATTAGCTCATTAAACTCTGTTTTCCTAGATCATTGAAATTCTTCTTATTTACATGATTTTTTGGTAAATATCAATGTTTGATGTAGTGCAGGTGTTTCAGAAGTACAAATAGATCTCATAGTCAGAAACTCCTTCCAACTTCATACATCCATGATAATTCCTTGCTTTCATTAGGACCCTCACAATTTCATCATTTTACAAGGAAACTTCTCCAAGCTTGTTGAGGAAATCCAACCATCTTCAAACCTTGGTTTTGAGTTATGAGTGATCCTAGGTATTTCCTTGCCTCATTCCATCCTCCACCCACCTTCCCTAGGCCTTCCATCACCTTCGGCAACCATTATTTTGCTCTCGGTTGTATCCTGTAGAAATATAGGGAACCCTGTAGGTTTTTAAGACATCCTTTAGGTTTCCCTGTAGTGGCTTGTTTTGAGGCCGAATTGAGGGAAAATCCTCTAGGAAGCTAAAAAGGGTCACTTAATGGTCTCCCCAACCTTCTAAAAACTCACCAACATCCCTAAGCCACCTTCCATATCACCAAGAGAGATGAGCTTTTACACTTTTCCATAAATAAATAAAAAAAGACAAAAAGAAAAATATATTTATTTTATCCATTTATATGCACAGTAGTAGAATGTTTGATGTTTTGAATTTACATGCTTGAGACGGTAGGATTACATACATGTTAACCTAGCATTCTTTCTTAAGCATAGTCTCTCAGCAGTTAGTTACAAAATGGTGTGTTTTAGATTTGATTTCAGTCTTTTTCCTTACTGCAATAGACAAGATTTCTCTTAGAGTAGATTTCTCTTTCCCTCGTCAGTAATCAAGCTTCTTCTGAATCTATAGAAGTATGGCTTGAAAAACCCTAGTGGTCTATTGCTAGTTGAACAATGACAAAGGGCAGAACCATCACTTTTACTTGTGTATATTGATGAGCCTCATCCTTGGGTAATTAGATGGGCCTTAATTCACCTCCTAGCTTAGTCAGACAAGCTATTCTCATAACTTATTGCATACTTTTGATTATATTTTGTTTATGAGATGAGTTAGAGTTGGATATTTTTCTTTGTGGACTAATGTGCATTTAATGCAGGATTAAAGGATAAAAGCAAGGAATCTTGGCAAAGGCCATGGTAAAAACTCAAATGGGACAAGGGAGAGGGATTATAGGAGGTAAATCCTCCTCATTTACTACCCCTCCATTTGAATATTCCTCCATCAGCTCGGAGTGCAAACAACTAAACCATGAGGATTAGAAGGCAACCGAGTAAGTGAAAGACAAAGCACCATTTTATCTCGATTTTGGGAGTTGAGCCTCCCTAATTTTAAGGAAGTCATTGGAGACTTCAGATGTATAAGTAGAGAAGCCTAGGACCTCATTAGGATTCAGATATTTTATTGTAAACCTCTACTCTATTTTCGAGCTACAAGACTTGTGACAGTTTTTTATGTAATCCATTGTTTTGGTAATAAGAATGAGTTTTGTTTTGAGCCAACACTGAGTTAACTCAAAGGATTGAAGCTCTTGGGTTAGGGCCCAACCCTAGAATCCAAGGATCCTCTTTATTATACATGTATGCTAGTATAGGTTCATAGTTTAATTGTTCATTTTCTTAGTAAATGCATTTCCATTACAACAATGTAGATTAGATTGGTTGTGTGATAGTTTTCTTCCATTTGTGCCTTCTTTCAAGTAGCAGGTTAGCAAGGAGAAAAAGGATCATCATAAGGTTGTCAGCAGGTGTCTTGGCCTCACTTCCTCCCTCTGGGACCATGACTTGAGGAAGCGACCCTTCAGTAGACCCAAAAACACAGATTTCTAGTTCTTGAATGAACTTTGGAGTTTGTTGTCTTTGATTCAGTATTTGGTTCATGATTGCAAGGTAGATTTCATTGTCATCTCTTTCCATCTCATTTCTACAATAAGATATCACTCATGCTTTCATTCCCTTTAGCAACTTTCTTCATGCATAATATAGGCAATTGATTCATGCTTTTATAGTTTATGAAGATGTATCTTGTTGCATAGTTCTTGGAAGACACACATGTTTTAAGAAAAGCAGGTACTTCAGGAGGAGATCCCGACTTCATCACTAGCAGCCACCTTCCACTTCATCCACCTTAGACATCTCTTGTTCCACCATCACCCTCACTTGTTTTTTTTATCATTTTTCATTGAAATTCCCCTAGTTACATTGAGTGAATCTAGCCATCTCTTATCTTGGCTATTGACTCCCGAGTGCTCCTAGAATTTCTAACCCCCATTCCACTCATCATACACCTTTCCCAAACTTCCCAACACCTCACAATTAGCTCTCGGTTGTATCTTGTAGTTTCCTATAATTCCTACATGATCATCCTATAGGTTTCTAGTACATCCTGTAGGTTTTCCTGAAACGGCCTGTTTTGAGGCCGAATTGATGGGGAATCCCTAGGACGTCACAAAAATCCTCCTAGGACCCTTCCACACCATCCAACCACTCCATAAACCTTCTAGCCATCCTCAATCACCTCTCATTCACCTGCCACATCAATAAGAACAATTAATTTGCATACTTGATTTTGCCTAAAAAACAAAAATGTGAAAACAGATTTAGTTTAGTTTTTTTGCTTACACACTAGTATGGTTTGATGCTCTTTACTTCTGCAGCTTAGATAGTAGTATTTGTTTAGTTTTGATTTAGAAATTCTTCTTAGCATAGTTGTTTAAATGGTTAATTAAGATATGGTGTGATTTAGCATTACATGTTGTTTTCTTCATTACTGCAGTAGAGTAGCACTCTTAGAGTATATTTTCTCTTCTTCCATCAAAGAATCAAGCTTATTTTGACTCTATAGAAGTCTGGCTTGGAACCCCTGGGATCTCTCATCGGACAAACAGTGACAACAGGCAAGACCTTCACTTTTACTTGTGCATACAACATTGTCACCTCCAAGTTTTTACAAACCCCTGATTGATAAGTAAAGCTGGTAGCCCAGGAGTTGTAGCATCCTTGTTGCAATACTAGTGTTCATCACTTTTTGGCATCGTTGTCAAGGAGGTGTCTGAGTGGAATGTGATTACTTCTTTCTTTTATTCTATTTCTTGTCTTCAATATGCTATTGTTAGTTTATTTCTGTAAAAGTAATCTAGTTTTTTCCTTTCTTTCATTGTCCATTATCTGCTTTCCTTTCCATTCTACAAGTAGTATTTCAATTCAGCAAGTAGCTTTTTCATTATATCAGTGATTTTCATTCAAATAGCAATTTCGTTTCTGCAAGTACTTTCCAATAAAAAAATAAATAAATAAAGCTACAAAACCAACCCAAAAACATTTCCTTTCATGCCTCGTAGGAATAGGGACAACCTAGGAAAATTTTTGCCAAATACCCCCACTGCATCCAACAGTCCACCTTCTCTCTTCTTCAGGGGTTGTGAACTGGAGGAACCTTTAGGTGAGCAACCTGACATATTTGAAGAACCTACAGGGGAAGAAGAAGAATAGGAACCCATTCCTACTGAACCAATGGCTGAAAACCGAAATGAGAAAGGGAATAGAGAGAGAGTTGAGGGTGCCTTCCCCATCAGGGAAACCAACAGGGACACTAAGATGAAAAATATAAGCCCCTCTACCCTACCTCATTTCCATGGCCTGACCACAGAGGACCCCGACACTTTCCTATTTGAGTTTGTTATTATATGTCGAACCTATGGCTATACAGATGATGAGCAAAATTTAAAACTATTTCCATCTACCCTCAAGGATGCAGCATTGCATTGGTTCATGGGCTTACCTAGAGATAGCATCACAACTTGGGCTCAGATGCAACAGGCATTTAACAACAAATATCGGGACTACTGTAGATCAAAGGATTCTAAAGAAGAAATTTTCAGGATGACCATAGTCTAGGATGAATCCTTAGAAGACTATGAAGAAAGGTTCCAACTCAGTTATAAAAGGGTCAGGTGCACACTTGACCCTGAGTCACTAAAGTTGGCCCTACTCAGGGGAGTAACAGAAGATCTTTTGGATACCTTACATTTGTTAGTAGGAGGAGATATCTACCAATTACCCTATGAGGATATCAAGACTGTCTTTAGAAACCATTATAGGGCAGCCAGGAAAAAGGGTAGGGGTAGTCAACCTATGGCCAGTACATCATCTTCCAACTCATCCATCAAGGGTGAAATTGGAAATATGCTGGAAGATTTCAAAACTGAGATGTTGCAAACCCTTGCCTTGCAAATGGACACCATGAACATTAAAAGGAAGCAAGAGGAAGTAGAGAGAGCCTTGGCCATCTTTGTCCTAGATGCAGCAGGAGGCATCCTAGGAACGAATGTCCATTGAACTGTATTGAAATTTGCTCGGTCTGTGAAGAAAAACACTCCACAGATAAGAGCCCTTCTTTACCCAGACCCAAATCTGTATATCAAGGAGCTGAAGGGGTCACTAAGCAGCTTTGCTACATTAAACAAAGGAGACCTCCTTAGCCTAGACCATACCAGCAGGGCATGCAAGGGTCATCCCATGCATATTACAACCCCAACCAAACCACAGGTATACCTTCTTGGGGACCCCCTACTCATCCTTCCTAGTCTACACCCTCTCCTTAGTCTTATGTATCTCAGTATCATTCCTAGCCAGCCAACCAATCATTTCAACCTTACGCTCCGCCACAACCTCAGTAGAATACACCACTCCAGGGGTGGAGGCCCCAATACAACAATGCCCCAACTATATTGCCTCCACCACCTGCCCAACCAAAACTCCTAAACTTTGCTCTACCCAAGCAACCCTAAATGCCTACCCAACCAAATCCAAACCTGAACAATAGGTAGGCTCAGCAAGTATACAGTGGAGAGACATCATATCCAGCTTATGCTGTGGAAATCCAGGAGATTAACCTGAGATCTAGGAGAGTTCTCTCGGATAACCAACCTCCCCCTCTACCTAGGGAGGTTGAGGAAGAAAGAGATGAAAGCAATCTTAAAGTAAATCCACCCTTTCCTTAGAGATTAGCCCAAACACTCCACCCTACCCTAGAAGAAACGGAACTTCTGGGAGAATTGAAAAATCTAGGTGTAATGATCCCCCTTCTATAGGCAATAAAAGATGTTCCCATTTACAATAAGTTGATTAAGGAGAAATTCTTCAAGCATCCAGGGAGGCGAAAAAGGGATGCCCCTACCATTAATGTCATTGGGCAACTGTCTGACTTAATGTTGGGGTAGATAATATGTCCAAAATATTTGGACCCTGGAAGCTTTGTAGTAGATGTGCGCAATAATGGCACCATTTTCCCACACACTCTGATCGATCTTGGGGCTACCATTAATGTGACGACCAAGGACACCATGCTCAAGCTCAACCTCAAAGGGTCATTGAGGAAGACCACAACAGTTCCTCTGCTTGCAGATTGTTCCACAGTAACCCCTGAGGGAATTGTGGAGGATGTGATGGTCTCCATTGACTCTTGGGAGTACCTTGTATATTTCCTAGTTCTCCATCCTAAGGCTAAGCTTATTGGTTATCCTCTCATCCTTGGGAAGCCATGGTTGGCCACAGTCGATTCTTACATTAGCTACAGGACTGGGAATATGACCATCAAGAATGGGCATATGTCCAAGCAGTTAGTCCTATACCCTCCTTCTCAACCTTCTCTAGAGCATGATTTACCTTTATGGTTGGAGGAGGACGAAGAAGATGAGGTTTATTCCGCCCAACTTTATGCTTTGGAAGCAACCATGGGAGGAGGACAACAAGATGAGGATCACTTGATTGAACACCTGTTCCAAAGTCTAACTCCTGGTTCATTACCATTAGAAGAAGAAGTAAGGGAAACCCAAAAAAATCATCTAATTGACTTATGCTTGGCCGATTCCAACCCACTCTGTGTCAAAACCATAGAATTCAACCCAGAGAAAACTTTGAAAATTAATCCATCTCTTTCTGTTCTCGAAGAGGAGAAGCTATGCAACATGTTAAAGGAAAACCTGGAATCCTTCGCTTGGAGTTACAAGGAAATGAAGGGAATACACCCCTCAGTGTGTACTCACCACATATACATCAAAGAAGGTTGCAAGCCAGTCTGGCAACCACAAAGGAGGATGAATCCAACTCTTAAATATATAGTCAAATAAGAACTACAAAAACTGTTAGATGCAGGATTCATTTACCCTATCTTAGACAGCGAGTGGGTCTCCCCTTTAGTGTTAACTCCCAAGAAAAATGTTAAGTGGAGGATCTGTGTCGATTACAAGGAATTGAACAAAGCCACAAAGAAGGATCATTTTCCTCTGCCCTTCATTGACCAAGTGTTAGACGACCTGGTAGGGAAAAAGTTTTTTTCATTCCTAGATGGATTCAGTGGGTACAACCAAATCAAAATCTGCCCAGAAGACCAGGATAAGACCACATTCACGTATCCTTGGGGTACTTTTTCCTATAGGGTCCTTCCTTTTGGCCTATGCAATGCTCCTACCACTTTCCAGAGAGCAGTCTTGAGTATTTTTGCCGAATTAGTCCATGATGCGGTGGAAATTTATATGGATGATTTTAAACCTTATGGCTGTGATTTTCAAGAAGCTCTAACTAACTTAGGCAAAGTACTGCACAAATGCATTGAAATGAACCTGTCCCTTAGTCCTGAAAAATGTGAATTCTTAATTACTGGAGGGACCGTGCTAGGTCATTCAATATCTCAGGAAGGACTGCAGGTGGACCCAAACAAAATAGCCATCATCCAAAGGGTCCCACCTTCTCAAAAGCAGAGAGATGTCAAAAGTTTCCTAGGGTTAGCTAGATATTGCCGAAGGTTCATAAAGGACTTTAGCAAGTTGGCCTCTCCTTTATTTGGGTTGTTGGCCAAAGATTTTGAGTTCATATGGTCCAAAATTTGTCAAGAGGCCTTAGACATTCTAAAGGGTAAGTTAACCACTGCACCAATTCTTCAAGGCCCAAATTGGGCCCTTCCCTTTCATATTCATGCCGATGCCTCACACAAAGCCATAGGAGCAGCCCTAGCCCAGGTAGAGGAAAAACTGCCTTATGCCATCTATTTTATTAGTAAGAACTTGTCAAAGGCTGAGCTAAATTATACAGTGACCGAAAATGAACTCCTGGCTGTTGTGCATTCATTAAACAAATTCAGGCATTACATTACAAGCTATCAAACATTTATGCATATTGACCATGCTGCAATCAAATATTTAATGAATAAACTAGATGTGAATGTTTGAATTATAAGATGGTTTCTTTTATTACAATAGTTTAATCTAACCATTGTTGATAAGCCTAGTAAGGAAAATGTTGTTGCAGAATTTTTATCTAGGTTAAATGTGCATGCAGGTGAAGAAGGAATGGTGGATGACCAGTTACCAGACGAGCACTTGTTTGCTATTTCAATTCTCTCTCCATGGTTTGTTGATATAGCAAACTATTTGGTATCAGCACAGTTCCCACCAAACTTGCCCTTCAAGGAAAATAACAAGATAGTCAGGAAAAGCACCCCCTTCACCTGGATTGGGGGCAATCTTTTCAAACTTAGCCTAGATCAAATCTTGAGAAGGTGTGTCAGGGAAGAGGAAGTGTTTGACATCCTTCTGACCTATCATGAAGGACCTTGTGGAGGTCACTTTGCAGCAAAGATGACAACATTCAAAGTGTTACAAGCAGGATATTATTGGCCCACTCTTCATCAGGATGTGAAAAATTACACTAGTTAGTGTGATCGGTGCCAGAGGATGGGAAGGCCTACACCAAGAGATGAAATGCCCCTACAAACTCAAGTGATTTTCAAGCCATTTGACAAGTGGGGCATGGACTTCATTGGTCCTATCAACCCTCCTTGACAACAAAAACAGTACATTATTGTCTGCACTGATTATTTGACTAAGTGGGTTGAAACCAAGGCAATTAAGGCAGCAACATAAAAAAAGGTGGCTGAGTTCCTAAGGGAGAATGTATTCTACAAATTTGGGTACCCTTGAGAGCTAGTCACAAACCAACGCAGCCAGTTTACATCCAACATGATTGAAGTGTAGAATTTTCACCTGTAGATCAACTGATATATGCATTGTCCTAAAGCATAATACTAGATCTACTTCTACCATAAACTTTGTGGAAGCTTAAATAGATATGAGCATCATCAACCAATAACAGATATAACTGAGAATGAGAATTAAACAACCATAACACTGGGGAAAGAAAGTGCCTTAAACCCCAACTCTGTATTATCATACAAGTGGAAATCTTGTTCAAGTTACAAAAATAATCAGCTCAAAAGCTATCCTGCTCTCTCTGCAATCAAAACAATACAGCTCACAGACTGAATAGACATAGAATATATCTTCCTCAAGTCCTCCAAGCCTCCTATTTCCTTGCGCAATTTTGATTGGGTTCCAATGATGTCACATGTGTGAATTGGCCTCATCACACTCACTATAACCTCTGATCCAACTACACAATCCTTAAGGAATAATATTCCTTCTGCATGCAAGGAATATTCACAATGGAATATTCTTGCAACTGATAGTACATTGTCCCTCCATCTGATTTCAATTGGTCTCTAACTGAACTGACATGCATGAGTTATCCATGAGTGAAAACTCAGTTATCTGAAATACAGTAGTTACATGCATGCAAGCATTAACTAACTGAACTCTCATTAATTTAACAAACTATTAAATTAATCTAACTGGACTTGACTCAGTTAACTGAGCCAACTAATTACAACTCAATATTGCAACTCATCCTTATCTCTTTAACTAATGGATAAATCCCTCAATCAAAGGAGAAATTGTTGCATGTCCTCACATAGACTTCATGTTTATAATTCCTTAACTAATTAACTCAAGATGAATTAATTAATCAATTTACAAACAGCTGTTAATATCAAATTCGAATTTTACTTCCTATGTTTATTCCAGGGACTGACTAAAACAAGAAGGGATCCCAAAATGTTATTTTTAGCACTTTCACTTTTCACCCATTGTTGCTAAGATCCACAATGGTTGAACTGCTATTTATAGCAGATCTATTTATAGCAGTGCTATGTTTAGCATTTCTTGTTGCACTTTTCAACATGAAGACCTGCTCAGCGATCACAAAATCAAGCATAGGACCTCCACTCCCTATCACCCACAAGCTAATGGGTAAGTGGAGGTGAACAACAGGGCACTAGAGGGCATCTTAACCAAGGTAGTGAGCAGCAGCAGGAAGGATTGGGCAGAAAGACTAGTTAAGGCCACCTGGGCCTATAATACCACATGGAAGACCACCACTAGATTTACACCCTATGAGCTGGTCTATGGGAAAAAGGCCTTATTGTCCATTGAGTTTGAATATAACACATTAAGGATGGCAACCCAACTATACTTGGAACTCAGCAATGCAAAGAAAGACAGATTGTTCCAATTGAATGGCTTGGATAAATTCAGAATGCGGGCCCTCCTACATACAGAGATAGTTCAACTTCAGAGGAAGATCTGGCATAATAAACATATTAAGGAGAAGCAATTTTAGGAGCGTGATTGGGCATTGTTATATGATTCAAGGTATAAATACTTCAAGGGCAAGTTAAGGACAAGATGGCTCAGACCTTATGTTGTGGAAAGATGCCATGATAATGGTTCAATACAAATCAGAACTATAGATGAAGAAGCCATTCCTTTGCTTTTTAATGGGTACCGATTGAAAATTTACAAGAGACCTTTATCAAAACAAGAGTTCATTGATAATATCAACAAAACAATGATGATGGCGAAGCAAGTTCTAGCTCCTCCCTCATTAAGTCACTGAAAAAGAAAAAAGAAAAAAGAATAAAGACTCAAGTGAAAACCTCCATGAGGCGCTTGAGTCCCATCTTTGGGTTGAAAATCTCGTGAGGCGGCCCAATGATGAAGAAAAAAAAAGAGAAAAAAAGACAAGAAAAATAAGAAGATACATGTGTGAAAACCTCCCTTGAGGCACCCAGGGCAAACAGCAAGGGTGAAAACCTCTCTGAGGTGGCCTAGTTGTTTCCCAAAAAAAAAAAAAAACGAGAGAAAAATATATAATTGTCATTTGTAGGTGGGCAAGAAAGACTGTCAAGTAGCAAAAGAGGATCCAAAGGGAACCCTGCCTCTCACTTATTCATCTCCTCCACTCCTTACAATTCATCCCTCCATCACTTCTATCATTTTTCCACTCCATTGCTTCGATTTATCCAAAGACTGTGTTTTCTACAAGATCCCCTGTATTCCTACAGGATCCCTTGAAAACCTACAGGATGATCCTGTAGGAATTACAGTGACCCGGAAAACCTACTAGAAGCAATATGAGGGCACATGATAGGTTTGTTAGGTCCCTAAAATTCACTCTATGCATGATCTAACAGCCCCAGCCAGCAACATGATATAAGAATCCCGAGGGAGAAGCAACTACAGGACATCCTATAGCATCCTATCTCACAGAATGCCAATCACCAGCAACAGGTCTTCACTAGGATAATCCAGGAGCTCCATAGCAATAGCAGAATCAGATCTTCATCCACAGATACCTGCAAAGCAAAGAACCATTAGTAGAAAGCAAGAGGAGGAAGAAGAATGGCACGCAGCAAATAAACAACGCAAGACCTATGGTCTTCAGCAACTGCAACATGGCATCGAAAGCACAGGTAAGTATCTCACTCGCTCACTCATATGCATCATGTAGTCAAAAGTTGTGAGGGTTACGAGATAGTTGGTTTATAAGTGAAAATGTGGCCACCTTCGTTCAGTTAGCACATGCAAAACCAGGTGTCCTCGCATACGTGGCTACAGTCAACTCAAAGACAGAGAAGGAGTAGGACAAAAAGCAGTTAAACTATGGATGTACGATATGGGAGCTAATTACGAGGAGTGGGAAATGATGAGGTGGTAGTGGGGACCAACGGTCCAAAAATAGCAGTGTACCTTTGCTTCCAGCACACCTCCTCACACCGAAACACCATAAAGGGAAATAAAACATCATTCCCATGCATTCATGCATTTCACCTCCTTGAAACTCCCTCACTCAAGTTGCTTTCATAACCCAGGCCACCCACCGGAAGAAAAGATTCATCGTTCTACACATGAATTCCTACAAGATACAGCCTACAGGATACACAGAGACAGTCTACAAGATAGGCAGAGAAGAGTTCAAGAGGGGATATCATGGGAATTGGCCACTGCAACCATTCTAAATAGGTAGCCTCTAAAATTTCATCCCCCTTTGCAAGCAAATACACCAGGGATACTATAAAATCTAGTAAATTTAGCAACTGTGAGAAGTAACATACATACACAATCAACTCTGTTTTTCTCCTGTATTTGAAAATTTATGTCAACCCTCTAATTTTCTCCTCAAGTTTCACCAACAAGATGACAAGAGGGTTTAATAGGAGAGAGCCCACAAACACTGTGAGAATCCAACAACGCCCCCAAGTGCTTGAAATATTTACAAGACACAACTGGATGGGAATTTTCGAAAAATTCATAGGGTATGATGATGAGGTGGCTCAAGAATTTGCTCAATCCCTCACTCCACACAGCAGAATCCATGTTGATGTTGTAATAAGGGGCCTCACTATAGATCTCACCCCAGATCTCATCAGCAGGGTCACCACACTCCCCTTAGGAATTCCATGGAGAAAAGAAGACAAAGGAGACAACCAGGTGGCAAAAAGGAAATTCTTTTTAGAAGGTGAAGAACCCACTAAGGACAAAAATGGAGTAAGGAGGGACAGTCTGCCATACCCATGGAGTGAGGTAGGCTACCAACTCATCAAATACATCTCATGTGAGGGTAGATATAGTGTTGTTTATGTCTATCATTTCAGGATCCTTGAGGAATTAATATTTGGGATAGAAACACCACCTCACCAAAGACTTAGCATACCCTATTTCTTGTTACATTCACTCATAGACTCCAGCAACAAAGTGAAGGAAGGGAATTCCCAACAATTGGATCACCATGGGTTGATTAGAATCCTCATTGAATATGCCCTCCAAAACCACAGAATCCCTATAACATGGTCAGTCTTCAGAGAGTTGCCAGCAAAGGATGACATTAAAGCCCTAACTTATGATGCTAGTCCTACTGTCAGTGAAGAGGACGAAAAACAGGAAGAGGAAGATACAGAGCAAGATAAGGATGATATGGATGAAGAAGAAGCTAACATAGAGGAACATGATGAAGCTGAAGAAGAAGAAGGAGAAGAGAAGGAGGATGATGAAGAAACAGAGAAGGAAATTAAGGAAGAAATGGATAGAGATTATGAAGATCCACAAGAGGAAGAAGACAGGAAAAACATAGAAGAAGAAGGAAATAAAATACAGGGGAAAGAATACAAGGAGGAGTCACCTAGAGTGTCTCTAGAGGCCACTGAGAGAGAGACAGCGGCTGCCTGCACTACTCTCAGCACCCCAGTCAAGCAAAAAGGAAAAAGGAGGAGGCAAACCCCACTATATTTCAGAATAAGAAAGAGCACAAGAATAAAATAGGGGAAGCCGCAAACATCAACAAAAATTCCTATTTAGATTGAAGATTCCTCTACGCAAAAAGAAAAAATGCCATCCCTTAAGTCTCCTATCACCTATGTAAGGAGGCCTACTACTAGATCAACTTCCTCAAAGGGTAAGGCAATCCTACAGGATCCACAGCAAAACCTACAGGAAGTAAAAAAAATCTTACAGGATACTCTGTTGAAACTATAGGAGGCATAGAAATTGGAAAGCAAGGTAGGAGGGCAGCAAGAAGCTAAAGAGGAAGACCCAGATACAAAGGAACCCATCCCCCAACCTAACTTGGACTCCTATTACCGGTTTATTGAAGGAGGTAGGGTAATACCTCAAAAAATTTCCATCCCACTGTTCTTCAAGCTTGAGAAGGAGAGGGCCAGAACCCACCGATGGATGCAGATCACCAAATCAAAGGGGGTGGAAGACATTGGGCACATGGAAGAGAAACTCAAATAAATGGGCAAAGAGCTAAGTGGCTGAAGGGACAGAGAAGTTATAATGAGAAGTCAACTTGAGAGAGAAAATGCATGGTTGAGGCGACAACTGCAGGAAAGAGAGAACCAACTAGCATGTATGGTCGGCCTCTCCCTGGAGGCAACCCAGTGTAGGATTCCATCTAAATCCTATGCTCTTTTCCTCAAATAACAATGGTTGCAGTTTCAGATTAAGACACTAACACAGAGGGGAACCATGCCATTTCAAGACTACAAGCAGTTTATTAATCTTTATGATCAAACTACACTAGAGGATAGGGCTATAGGTAGTTTATTGATCTTTTTGATCAAAGTACACTAGAGGATAGGGCTAAAATGGTCGAGTTTTATTTGCACAACATGGCCCTCACAAACATGAATGTTTGGGACCCTAATTCCAAGCTAGGAGATCTACAATGAATGGATTTGGCTTCATGGATGAACCATGAGGAGTCAAGAGTCGCAGAGATGAAAATAATATTGGCCAAAGAGTAGACTAAACCTCTCTTGATCAAAGCTGAGCAATCAAATCCCATGGCCCTCATCATTACCCATAATTTGATTGTAAATGATCCTCAACTGGTACATAGATATCTTGTTGCCCAAGAGCAAGCAATTTCACATTTTTAGGACATGTTTAGGCTACTAGGAGATGATAATATACATGCTTGCCTAAGGAGATTAAACACATTGCCACACAGCTTGAAGATAATAGAGTATCACTCCCCTCAAAAGTTGAGAGAGGCACTCAACAGGACACCTATGTATAAGAAATCTATGCAAAGGTTGAAGATCAATTGGATAGACCTAAAACTCAGTCCACCACTACTCTTAGGGATGGTAGAAGGGAGAAAAGAAGAAGAAAAGAGGCAGTGGGAAGAAGTAGAAAAGAAATTAGGCTTCCATGAACAAGAAGAAGAGACCAAAGTAGAGGCATGGGATGTCAAAGAGGCTACTAGAGCCATGAAGGATAAGGATATTGACTAAGTTGCTCAGAGGATGAGCAACACTTTCAGTAGGGGGGTGATGATGAGCCTCATCATTGGGTAATTATATGGGGATTACTTCACCTCCTAGCTTAGTCAAACTAGCTATTCTCATAACTTATTGCACACTTTTGATTATATTTTGTTTATGAGATGAGTTAGAGTTGGATATTCTTCTTTGTGGTCTAATGTGCATTTAATGTAGGATTAAAGGATAAAAGCAAGGAATTTTGGCAAATACCATGGTAAAAAATTGAATGGGACAAGGGAGAGGGATTATAGGAGGTAAATCCTCCTCATTTACTACCCCTCCATTCAAATATTCCTCCATCAGCTCGGAGTACAAACAACGAAATCATGAGGATTAGAAGGCAGCCGAGCAAGTGAAAGACAAAGCACCAATTTATCTCGAGTTTGGGAGCCGAGCCTCCCTAATTTTAAGGAATTCATTGGAGACTTCAGATTTATAAGTAGAGAGGCCTATGACCTCTGTAGAATTCAGATTTTTTATTGTAAAACTATACTCTATTTTCGAGCTGCAAGACTTGTGACAATTTTTTATGTAATCCATTGTTTTGGTAATAAGAATGAGTTTTGTTTTGAGCTAGCGCTGAGTTAACTCATAGGGTTGAATCTCTTGGGTTATGGCCCAACCCTAGTAGCCAAGGCTCCTCTTTATTGTACATGTATGCTAGTATAGATTCATAGTTTAATTGTTCATTTTATTAGTAGATGCATTTCCATTACAGCATTGTAGATTAGATTGGTTCTGTGATAGTTTGCTTCCATTTGTGCCTTCTTTCAAGTAGCAGGTTAGTAAGGAGAAAAAGGATCACCATAAGGTTGTCAGTAGGTGTCTCGGCCTCACTTCCTCCCTCTGAGACCGTGACTTGAAGAAGGGACCCTTCAGCGGCCCCAAAAACATAGATTTCTAGTTCTTGCATGAGCTTTGGAGTTTGTTGTCTTTGATTCAGTATTTGGTTCATGATTGCAAGGCATATTTCATTGTCATCTTTCTCCATCTCATTTCTGCAATAAGATCTCACTCATGCTTTCATTCCCTTTAGCAACTTTCTTCATGCATAATATAGGCAATTAATTCATGCTTTTCTAGTTTATGGCAATGTATCTTGTTGCATAGTTCTTGGAAGACACACATGTTTTAACCAAAGCAGGAAATTCAGGAGGAGATCCCGACTTCATCACCAACATCCACCTTCCACTTCATCCACCTTAGCCATCTCTTGTTCCACCATCACCCTCACTAGTTTTTTTTATCATTTTTCATTGAAATTCCCCTAGTTACATTGAGCAAATCTAGCATCTCTTATCTTGGATATTGACTCCTGAGTGCTCCTAGACTTTCTAACACCCCATTCCACTCATCATAGACCTTTCCCAAGCTTTCCAACACCTCTAACACCTCACTATTAGCTCTCGGATATATCCTGTAGGTTTCCTATAATTCCTATAGGATCATCTTGTAAGTTTCTAGTATATCTTATAGGTTTTCCTAAAACAACCTAGTTTGAGGCCGAATTGATGGTGAACCTCTAGGACGTCACAAAAAGCCTCTTACGACCCACACCATCCAACCACTCCATAAACCTTCTAGCCATCCTCAATCACCTTTCATTCACCTGTCACATCCACAAGAACAATTAATTTACATACTTGATTTTGCCTAAAAAACAAAAAAGTGAAAATCGATTTAGCTTAGTTTTTTTGCTTACACACTAGTATGGTTTGATGCTCTTTACTTCTACAGATTAGATAGTAGCATTTGTTTAGTCTTGATTTAGAAATTCTGCTTAGCATAGCTGTTTAAATGGTTAATTAAGATATGGTGTTATTTAGCATTACATGTTGTTTTCTTCATTACTGCAGTAGAGTAGCTCTCTTAGAGTAGATTTTCTCTTCTTCCATCAAAGAATCAAGCTTCTTCTAACTCTATAGAAGTCTGGCTTGGAACCCCTAGGGTCTCTCACCGAATGAATAGTGACAACAGGCAGGACCTTCACTTTTACTTGTGCATACAGCACTGTCACCTCTAAGTTTGTAAAAACACCGGGCTGATAAGTAAAGTTGGTAGCCCAGGAGTTGCAACATCCTTGCTGCAATACTGGCGCTCATCATATATGGCACTGTCACCTCCAAGTTTGTATGAACCCCAAGTTGATAAAGTAAAGCTGGTAGCCCCAAGAGTTGCAGCATTATTGCTGCAATACTAGTGCTCATCACTTTTTGGTGTCGTTGCCGGGGAGTTGTCTGAGTAATATGTGATTACTACTTTCTTTCTTCCATTCCTTGTTTCTGATATTCTACTATTAGTTTCAATTCTACAAGATTAATTTAGTTTTTTGTCTTTTCCATTCTCCATTCTTTGCTTTCCTTTCCATTCTGCAAGTAGGATTTCATTCAAGCAGTTAGTTTCATTCAGTCTATAATTTCAATTATGCAATCATTTTCAGAGTTTCAAAAAAAAAACACAAAACAAACAAACAAACAAACAAAAACATTTTTTTTTCATGTCTCATAGGAATAGGGATAACTTAGGGAAATTTTTGCCAAATACCCCCACTACTTCAAACAACCAACCCTCCCTCTTCTTCGGTGGTTGTGAATTGGAGGAACCCATAGGTGAGCAACCAGATATATTTGAAGAGCCTACAAGAGAAGAATAAGGAGAACCCATTCCTACTGACCTAATGGCTGAAAATAGAAATGATAAAGGAAATAGAGAAAGAGTTGAGGGTGCCTTCCCCATTAGGGAAACTAGTGGGGATAGTAAGATGAAGAATATAAGACCCTATTCCCTTCCTCATTTCCATGGCCTGACCTCAGAAGATCTAGGCACTTTCTTGTTTGAGTTTGTTTCCTATGCAGAACCTATGACTACACCAATGATGAGTATAAGTTGAAACTATTCCCATCCACTCTTAAGGATGCAGCGTTGCACTGTTTCATGGGTTTACCTAGGGATAGCATCACAACTTGGGCAAATGTAGCAAGCCTTCAACAACAAGTATCGATACTATTGCAAGTCTAAAGACATTAAAGTGGAATTTTGTAGGATGACCTTAGGGAATGATGAATCCCTATAGGATTATGAAGAAAGATTCCAGCTTAGCTACAAAAGGGCCAGGTGCACACTTGACCCTGAGTCATTGAAGATAGTCCTCCTTAGAGGGGTAAGGGAAGATTTTCTGGATACCCTAAACTTGTTATCAGGAGGGAACATCTACCAGTTACCCTATGAGGATATAAAGACTACCTTTAGAAACCATTCTAGGGCAGCTAGGAAAAAGGGTAGGGGTAGTCAACCTATGGTCACTACATCCTCTTCCAATACATCCATCAAGGGTGAAATTGGAAACATGTTGGAGTATTTCAAGAATGAGATGTTGCAAACCCTTTCCCTCTAGATGGACAATGTGCATATTAAGAGAAAATAGGAGGAAGCAAAGAGAGCCTTAGCCATTTTCTGCCCTAGATGCACAAGGAGGCACCCTAGGAGTGAATGTCCATTATATTTGATTGAAATCTTCTTAGTCTGTGAAGAAAACCACTCCACAGACAAGTGCCCTTCTCTACCTGGACTCAAAGTTGTATATCAAGGAGCTAAAGGGGCGACCGAACAACTCTGCTACATAAATCAAAGGAGACCTCATGGGCCTCAACCATACCAGCAGGGCATGAAAGGGTCATCCCATGCATATTACAACCCCAACCAGACCACATCCATTCCCTATTTGGGATCCCCTGCTCATCCTTCCTGGTCTACACCTCCTCTTTGGTCCTTTACACCTTAGTATCATTCCCAGCCAACAGCCAGTCATTTCAACCATATGTTCTGCCACAACCTCAGTGGAATGCACCGCCCCACGGGTGGAGGCCCCCATACCACAATGCTCCAACCTCATTTCCTTCACCACCTTCTCAACCACAACTTTTACACCATGATCCACCTAAGCAACCCCAGATGCCTGCCCGACCAAATCTGAACCCGAACAACAAACGGGCACAACAAGTAGATAGTGGAGAGACATCCTATCCTGCTTATGTTGTGGAGATTCAGGGAATCAACTTGAGATCTGGGAGAGTACTCTCTGACAACCAATGCCTACCTCCACCTAGGGAAGTTGAAGAATAAAGAGAGGAAAGCATGCCTAAATTAAATCCACCACCCTTTCCTGAGAGATTAACCCAACTACTCTAGCCTACCCCAGAAGAGACTGAACTTCTGGGAGAACTGAAAAATCTATGTGTGAAAATTCCACTTCTCCAAGCAATAAAAGATGTACCTATTTACAAGAAGTTGATTAAGGAGAAGTGCTTCAAGCATCTAAGGAGGCGAAAAAGAGATGCCCCTACCATTAATGTCATTGGACAATTGTCCGGCTTAATGTTGGGGTAGGTAATCTGTCCAAAGTATTTGGACCCTAGAATCCCTGTAGTAGATGTGCACATCAATGGCACCATTGTCCCACACACCTTGATTAATCTTGGGGCTACCATTATTGTGATGACCAAGGATACCATGCTCAAGCTCAACCTCTAGGGTTCATTGAGAAAGACCACAAGAGTCCTACAATTTGCAGACTGCTCCACAATGACCCCTGAGGGGATTGTGGAGGATGTGATGGTCTCCATTGACTCTTGGGAATACCCTGTAGATTTCCTAGTTCTCAGCGTAAGGCCAAGCTTGCTAGTTACCCTCTCATCCTTGGGAGGCCCTGGTTAGCCACTACCAATGCCTACATTAGCTGCAAGGCTGGAAATATGACTATCAAAAATGGGCATATGTCCAAGCAATTAGTCCTATACCCTCCTGCTCGGCCATCTCTAGAACATGACTTACCTTTATGGTTAGAATAAGAGGAAGATGAAGTTTATTCTGCCCAACTCTACACCTTAGAAATAACCATGGGAGGAGGACAACCAGATGAAGATGATTTGATTGAACACATACTCCAAAGTCCAACTCCCAGTACATTGTCCTTAGAAGAAGTAGTAAAGGGAACTGAGAACAACCACCAAATTGATCTATGCTTAGCTTATTCCAACCCTACCCATGTCAAAACCATAGAATTCGGCCCTGAAAGAACTTTGAAAATCAACCCATCTCTTTTTGTTCACCAAGAAGAAAAGTTGTGCAACATGCTAAAGGAACATCTAGATGCCTCTTCTTGGAGTTACAAATAAATGAATGGAGTGTACCCCTTAATGTGTACTCACCACATTTACATCAAAGAAGGTTGTAAACTAGTCTGATAACCCCAAAGGAAGATGAATCCAGCTCTCAAGAATGTAGTCAAAGAAGAACTGCAAAAGCTGCTAGATGTAAGATTCATTTACCCTATCTCAGACAATGAGTGGGTCTCTCCTTTGGTGTTGGTTCCAAAGAAAAATGGTAAGTGGAGGATTTATGTCGATTACAAAGATTTAAACAAAGCCACAAAGAAGGACCATTTCCCTCTACCTTTCATCGACCAAGTGCTAGATGGCTTGGCAGGGAAAAAGTTTCTCTTTCCTAAATGGATTTAACGGGTACAATCAAATCCAGATCAGCCCGGAAGACCAGGATAAAACCACCTTCACTTGTCCTTGGGGTACTTTCACCTATAGGGTCCTTCCTTTTGGCCTATGCAATGCTCATGCCACTTTCTAGAGAGCAATCCTGAGTATCTTTGTCGAGCTAGTCCATGATGCAGTAGAGATTTATATGGATGATTTTACACCTTATGGGTGTGATTTCCATGAGGCTTTGTCCAACATAGGTAAGGTGTTGAACAAATGCATTGAAATGAATCTGTCTCTTAGTCCCGAAAAATGTGAGTTCTTGATGACTACAGGGACTGTGCTAGGTCATTCAATATCCCAGCAAGGACTATAGGCAAACCCAAACAAAATATCTATCATCCAAAGGGTCCCACTTACGCAAAAGTAGAGAGATGTCAGAAGTTTCCTAGGTTTATCCGGATACTATCGGAGGTTTATAAAAGACTTCAGCAAGTTAGCTTCTCCTTTATTTGGGTTGTTGGCCAAAGACTTTGAGTTTCTATGGTCAAAAAGCTATCAAGAGGCCCTGGACACCCTCAAGGACATGTTGACCACTGCACTAATTCTCTGAGGCCCAAATTGGGCCCTTCCTTTTTATATCCATGTTGAGGCCTCACACAAAGCCATAGGAGCAACTCTAGGCCAGATATATGAGAAATTGCCTTATGCCATGTACTTTATCAATAAGAATTTGTCAAAGGCCAAATTGAACTACACTATGACCGAAAAGGAGCTCCTGGTTGTTGTGCATTCATTGAAAAAATTTAGGCATTACATTACAGGTTATCAAAAATTTGTACATACTGACCATGTTGCAATTAAATATTTAATGAATAAACCTGATGTGAATGCCTGGATTATTAGATGGTTACTTTTACTACAACAGTTTGATCTAATTATTGTTGGTAAGCCTGGCAAGGAAAATGTTGTTGCAGTTTTTTTTGTCCAGATTAACTTTGTCTGCAAGTGAGGAAGGAATGGTTGATGATCAGTTACCAAATGAACACTTATTCACCATTTTAGTTCTCTCTCCATGGTTTGTTGACATAGCAAAATATTTGGTATCTGCACAGTTCTCACCGAATTTGTCTTCCAAAGAGAAAAGAAAGACTGTGAGGAAGAGCGCCCCATTCACTTGGATTGGGGGAAACCTCTTCAAACTAGGCCTAGATCAAATTCTGAGAAGATGTGTCATGGAGGAGGAAGTCTTTGACATCCTTCTGACCTGTCATGATGGGCCTTGTGGAGGTCACTTTGCAGCAAAGAGGACAACATTCAAGGTGTTACAAGTTGGTTATTATTGGCCTACTCTTCATCAAGATGTGAGAAGATATACTAGTCAGTGTGATCAGTGCCAAAGGATGGGAAAGCCTGCTCCAAGGGATGAAATGCCTTTGCAACCCCAAGTGAATTTCGAGCCATTTGACAAGTGTGGCATGGATTTCATTAGACCTATTAACCCTCCTTATAAGCAAAAGCAGTACATCATTGTGTGCACTGACTATCTAACTAAGTGGGCTGAAACCAAGGCAATCAAGGCAATAACAGAGGAGAGGTGGCTAAGTTCTTAAGGTAAAATGCCTTTTACAAGTTTGGGTACCCTAGAGAACTTTTCACTGATCAAGGCAGCTAGTTTACATCCAACATGATTGAATACTTGTTAAGCCAGCACAAGATCAAACATAGAACCTCAACTCCCTATCACCCACAAGATAATTGGCAAGTGGAGGTGACTAACAGAGCGTTGGAGGGCATTCTGACCAAAGTGGTTAGCAACAACAAAAAAGATTGGGCAGATAGATTAGTTGAGGCCACCTGGGCCTACAATACCACCTGGAAAACCACCACTGGATTCACACCCTATGAGTTGGTCTATTTCATGGGTTTACCTGGGGATAGCATCACAACTTGGGCAGATGTAGCAAGCCTTCAACAACAAGTATCGATACTATTGCAAGTCTAAAGACATTAAAGTGGAATTTTGTAGGATGACCTTAGGGAATGATGAATCCCTATAGGATTATGAAGAAAGATTCCAGCTTAGCTACAAAAGGGCCAGGTGCACACTTGACCCTGAGTCATTGAAGATAGTCCTCCTTAGAGGGGTAAGGGAAGATTTTCTGAATACCCTAAACTTGTTATCAGGAGGGAACATCTACCAGTTACCCTATGAGGATATAAAGACTACCTTTAGAAACCATTCTAGGGCAGCTAGGAAAAAGGGTAGGGGTAGTCAACCTATGGTCACTACATCCTCTTCCAATACATCCATCAAGGGTGAAATTGGAAACATGTTGGAGTATTTCAAGAATGAGATGTTGCAAACCCTTTCCCTCTAGATGGACAATGTGCATATTAAGAGAAAATAGGAGGAAGCAAAGAGAGCCTTAGCCATTTTCTGCCCTAGATGCACAAGGAGGCACCCTAGGAGTGAATGTCCATTATATTTGATTGAAATCTTCTTAGTCTGTGAAGAAAACCACTCCACAGACAAGTGCCCTTCTCTACCTGGACTCAAAGTTGTATATCAAGGAGCTAAAGGGGCGACTGAACAACTCTGCTACATAAATCAAAGGAGACCTCATGGGCCTCGACCATACCAGCAGGGCATGAAAGGGTCATCCCATGCATATTACAACCCCAACCAGACCACATCCATTCCCTATTTGGGATCCCCTGCTCATCCTTCCTGGTCTACACCTCCTCTTTGGTCCTTTACACCTTAGTATCATTCCCAGCCAACAGCCAGTCATTTCAACCATATGTTCTGCCACAACCTCAGTGGAATGCACTGCCCCACGGGTGGAGGCCCCCATACCACAATGCTCCAACCTCATTTCCTTCACCACCTTCTCAACCACAACTTTTACACCATGATCCACCTAAGCAACCCCAGATGCCTGCCCGACCAAATCTGAACCCGAACAACAAACGGGCACAACAAGTAGACAGTGGAGAGACATCCTATCCTGCTTATGTTGTGGAGATTCAGGGAATCAACTTGAGATCTGGGAGAGTACTCTCTGACAACCAATGCCTACCTCCACCTAGGGAAGTTGAAGAATAAAGAGAGGAAAGCATGCCTAAATTAAATCCACCACCCTTTCCTGAGAGATTAACCCAACTACTCTAGCCTACCCCAGAAGAGACTGAACTTCTGGGAGAACTGAAAAATCTATGTGTGAAAATTCCACTTCTCCAAGCAATAAAAGATGTACCTATTTACAAGAAGTTGATTAAGGAGAAGTGCTTCAAGCATCTAAGGAGGCGAAAAAGAGATGCCCCTACCATTAATGTCATTGGACAATTGTCTGGCTTAATGTTGGGGTAGGTAATCTGTCCAAAGTATTTGGACCCTAGAAGCCCTGTAGTAGATGTGCACATCAATGGCACCATTGTCCCACACACCTTGATTAATCTTGGGGCTACCATTATTGTGATGACCAAGGATACCATGCTCAAGCTCAACCTCTAGGGTTCATTGAGAAAGACCACAAGAGTCCTACAATTTGCAGACTGCTCCACAATGACCCCTGAGGGGATTGTGGAGGATGTGATGGTCTCCATTGACTCTTGGGAATACCCTGTAGATTTCCTAGTTCTCAGCGTAAGGCCAAGCTTGCTAGTTACCCTCTCATCCTTGGGAGGCCCTGGTTAGCCACTACCAATGCCTACATTAGCTGCAAGGCTGGAAATATGACTATCAAAAATGGGCATATGTCCAAGCAATTAGTCCTATACCCTCCTGCTCGGCCATCTCTAGAACATGACTTACCTTTATGGTTAGAATAAGAGGAAGAAGATGAAGTTTATTCTGCCCAACTCTACACCTTAGAAATAACCATGGGAGGAGGACAACCAGATGAAGATGATTTGATTGAACACATACTCCAAAGTCCAACTCCCAGTACATTGTCCTTAGAAGAAGTAGTAAAGGGAACTGAGAACAACCACCAAATTGATCTATGCTTAGCTTATTCCAACCCTACCCATGTCAAAACCATAGAATTCAGCCCTGAAAGAACTTTGAAAATCAACCCATCTCTTTTTGTTCACCAAGAAGAAAAGTTGTGCAACATGCTAAAGGAACATCTAGATGCCTCTTCTTGGAGTTACAAATAAATGAATGGAGTGTACCCCTTAATGTGTACTCACCACATTTACATCAAAGAAGGTTGTAAACTAGTCTGATAACCCCAAAGGAAGATGAATCCAGCTCTCAAGAATGTAGTCAAAGAAGAACTGCAAAAGCTGCTAGATGTAAGATTCATTTACCCTATCTCAGACAATGAGTGGGTCTCTCCTTTGGTGTTGGTTCCAAAGAAAAATGGTAAGTGGAGGATTTATGTCGATTACAAAGATTTAAACAAAGCCACAAAGAAGGACCATTTCCCTCTACCTTTCATCGACCAAGTGCTAGATGGCTTGGCAGGGAAAAAGTTTCTCTTTCCTAAATGGATTTAACGGGTACAATCAAATCCAGATCAGCCCGGAAGACCAGGATAAAACCACCTTCACTTGTCCTTGGGGTACTTTCACCTATAGGGTCCTTCCTTTTGGCCTATGCAATGCTCATGCCACTTTCTAGAGAGCAATCCTGAGTATCTTTGTCGAGCTAGTCCATGATGCAGTAGAGATTTATATGGATGATTTTACACCTTATGGGTGTGATTTCCATGAGGTTTTGTCCAACATAGGTAAGGTGTTGAACAAATGAATTGAAATGAATCTGTCTCTTAGTCCCGAAAAATGTGAGTTCTTGATGACTACAGGGACTGTGCTAGGTCATTCAATATCCCAGCAAGGACTATAGGCAAACCCAAACAAAATATCTATCATCCAAAGGGTCCCACTTACGCAAAAGTAGAGAGATGTCAGAAGTTTCCTAGGTTTATCCGGATACTATCGGAGGTTTATAAAAGACTTCAGCAAGTTAGCTTCTCCTTTATTTGGGTTGTTGGCCAAAGACTTTGAGTTTCTATGGTCAAAAAGCTATCAAGAGGCCCTGGACACCCTCAAGGACATGTTGACCACTGCACTAATTCTCTGAGGCCCAAATTGGGCCCTTCCTTTTTATATCCATGTTGAGGCCTCACACAAAGCCATAGGAGCAACTCTAGGCCAGATATATGAGAAATTGCCTTATGCCATGTACTTTATCAATAAGAATTTGTCAAAGGCCAAATTGAACTACATTATGACCGAAAAGGAGCTCCTGGTTGTTGTGCATTCATTGAAAAAATTTAGGCATTACATTACAGGTTATCAAAAATTTGTACATACTGACCATGTTGCAATTAAATATTTAATGAATAAACCTGATGTGAATGCCTGGATTATTAGATGGTTACTTTTACTACAACAGTTTGATCTAATTATTGTTGGTAAGCCTGGCAAGGAAAATGTTGTTGCAGTTTTTTTTGTCCAGATTAACTTTGTCTGCAAGTGAGGAAGGAATGGTTGATGATCAGTTACCAAATGAACACTTATTCACCATTTTAGTTCTCTCTCCATGGTTTGTTGACATAGAAAAATATTTGGTATCTGCACAGTTCTCACCGAATTTGTCTTCCAAAGAGAAAAGAAAGACTGTGAGGAAGAGCGCCCCATTCACTTGGATTGGGGGAAACCTCTTCAAACTAGGCCTAGATCAAATTCTGAGAAGATGTGTCATGGAGGAGGAAGTCTTTGACATCCTTCTGACCTGTCATGATGGGCCTTGTGGAGGTCACTTTGCAGCAAAGAGGACAACATTCAAGGTGTTACAAGTTGGTTATTATTGGCCTACTCTTCATCAAGATGTGAGAAGATATACTAGTCAGTGTGATCAGTGCCAAAGGATGGGAAAGCCTGCTCCAAGGGATGAAATGCCTTTGCAACCCCAAGTGAATTTCGAGCCATTTGACAAGTGTGGCATGGATTTCATTAGACCTATTAACCCTCCTTATAAGCAAAAGCAGTACATCATTGTGTGCACTGACTATCTAACTAAGTGGGCTGAAACCAAGGCAATCAAGGCAATAACAGAGGAGAAGGTGGCTGAGTTCTTAAGGTAAAATGCCTTTTACAAGTTTGGGTACCCTAGAGAACTTTTCACTGATCAAGGCAGCTAGTTTACATCCAACATGATTGAATACTTGTTAAGCCAGCACAAGATCAAACATAGAACCTCAACTCCCTATCACCCACAAGATAATTGGCAAGTGGAGGTGACTAACAGAGCGTTGAAGGGCATTCTGACCAAAGTGGTTAGCAACAACAAAAAAGATTGGGCAGATAGATTAGTTGAGGCCACCTGGGCCTACAATACCACCTGGAAGACCACCACTGGATTCACACCCTATGAGTTGGTCTATAGGAAGAAGGCCCTATTGTCCATTGAATTTGAGTACAATACATTGAGGAAGGTAGCCCAACTAGATCTATGTCTCAATGGTTCTTGAAAAGAGAGATTGCTCCAGTTGAATGGGTTAGATGAGTTCAAAATGTAGGCCCTCCTGCACACCGAGGTGATTCAAATTCAGAGGAAGATCTGGCATGACAAGAACATCAAGGACAAGCAATTTCAAGAAGGTGATTGGGCTTTCTAATATGATTCTAGATATAAATATTTTAAGGGCAAGTTAAGGACTAGATGGTTAGGGCCTTATGTCATAGAGAAATGTCATGATAATGGTTCAATTTAGATTAGAATAATAGATGCAGAGGCCATTTCTTTACTTTTTAATGGGCACAGATTGAAAGTTTTCAAGAGGCCACTGTTAAAGCAAGACTTCATTGAAGGTATCAGCAAAACAATGATGGTGGTGGAGAAAGTCTTAGCTCCTACCTCATCAAGTCACTAAAGAGAAAAAAATAAAAAAGGAAAAAATAAAAATAAAAAAATTGAGACTCAGGTAAAAACCTCCATGAGGCGCTTGAGTCCCACTGTTGGGTTGAAAACCTCTTGAGGCGACTCAATGGTGTCAAAAAAAAACAAAACAAAAAAGAGATAAATAAAAATATCCCTGGGTGAAAACCTCTCTTGAGGCGCACAGAGCAAGCAGCTAGGATGAAAACATCTTGGAGGCAAACTAGTTACTTGAAAAAAAAGGGAGAAAAGAAAAATTAAGAAAGTATTGTTGGTAGGTCAGCAGGAGGATGATCAAAGCAATAATGGAGAATCAAAAGTGACCTGTCCAGCTCATGTTTTATTTCTCCATTCATTATCCTTCATCATTCCATCATTCCTTCCATTTTTCCACTCATTTGCCTCATTTTGCAAGGGTTCTATGTTTTCTATAGGATTCCCTATAGACCTACAAGATTCCTTGTAGACCTACAGGATTCCCTGAAAACATGGCTTGGGAATCCTAAAGGAAGTAACCCTAAAGAAAGGGAATCATCTTCCCATGTCAAAAAAAAAAATTCCCTACTTCACCATCTCCTCACCATACCTCTCTCCACCATGATCACCCCTACATTCATCACCAAAGTCAGTTTTCAAGAAAAAAATATAGAGGAAAGAGGATGAAGACATAGAGCAAGGGGACAACACCTGAAGGTTATTTTTCCTCATGCACAAATCCCTAGACCCCTTCTCTTCCCATGCCAATCATCCTCAGGTCCCAGCAATACAAAATGACTAAAAATTTTGAGGAAGAAGTAGCTACAGGACATCCTGTAGGAAATCCTGTAGCAGCCTATCCCACAAAACAGAAACCATAGGTTGCAACCAGCTTCAAGCATGGAGATCCAAAGGTAGAAGAAGTTCCTTCAGAGCCTAGCAGCAACATGACCATCATCATCATCAACACCAGGTACCTGCACATCAAAGAAAATCATCAAAGGACAATAAAAAAAGGAGAAAAGCACATGCATCCAACACACAACAAAGACTTCATTTCTTCAACAAACTGCAGCAAGGTATTATTACCACAATTAAGTATCTCGCTTCCACTCTCTCACTAGCATAATGCGATCAAAAGATGTCAAAGTTGTGAACGAGTTGGTTTATAAGCAAAAGGTGATCAGTTAACTTGGCCACCTTCGTTCAGTCAACGAAGAAAAAATAGTTAGTCCTCACACACGTGGCAGTAGTCAAGTCAAAGAAAAGGAGGATGAGGTTGGAAGTAGTTAAGCTAAGGATGCTTGAAGTGGAAGTTGATTACGAGGTGAGGAGAATGATGATGTGGTAGTGGTACCAACAGTCCAAAAATAGATATTCGTACCTCAGCTGCCAGCACACCACCTCACTCAAATCAACCATAAGAGGAAATAAACGTTGATCCCCATGCATAGAAGCAGTCACATTCTCAAGGCTCACACTAGCAAAGTCGCTCTTGGCCCTCAAGCAGTCTATAGGAGAGACAAATTTCATTTTTTTCCTGCACAGGACCACCTACAGGATCCTACAGGATACAATCAAGTAGTCTACAGGATTGGCAGTGAGTAGTTTCAGAGGGAGGAAAATAGGGGTTGGCTACATCAAGCATTGTAAGGAGGTAGGCTCTACATTTCCCCACATTTCTTCAAGTGAAAGGAACATAGAAAATCTTCTAGTTTGTTGAAATTGATTGTAGTATAAGGGAATTGTATCCACATAAATTTTAGTTAAATTTCCTCCTTCATTAAAATTTTGTATTAGACATATATACTCCTCCATCCATCAAACAAAATGACAGGGGGTTTAATAGAAGGCAGCCCATCAACACCGTTAGGATTCATCAGCGCCCTCCTATGCTAGAGATATTCACAAGGCATAATTGGATAGGTTACTTTGAGAAATTGAGGGGTACAATGATGAAGTAGCTAGAGATTTTTCTCTCTCCCTCACTCCACTGACTAGGACCCATGCCACTATTGTGGTGAGAGGCCTCACCATAGAAATCACCCCTGAACTCATAGGCAGAATTACCACACTTCCCTTAGGAGTGACTTGGAGAAAGGAGGACAAGGGAAATAGTCAAACTACAAAGAAGAAATTCTTTTTAGAGGGAGAGGAGGCCATGGAAGACAAAAATGGAGTGACAATAGCCAGCCTACCATATCCTCGGAATGAAATAAGCTACCACCTTATAAAATATATATCATGTGAAGGTAGGTACAGTGTGGTATATGGATACCACTTTAGGCTTCTTAAAGAATTGAGGTTTGGGGCAGACACACCTCCTCAACATAGACTCAACATAACCTACTTCCTTCTCCAATCAATGATAGATATTAGCATGAAGGTGGAGGAAGGAAACCATCAACAACTAGCCCATCATAGGTTAATTAGACTCATCATAGAATATGCCCTCCAACACCTTAGAATTCCTATCCCATGGGCAACTTTTAGAGACATGCAAATAGAGGGAGATATAAAAGCCCTTGAATATGACAAGAGCCCCACTGCCAATGAAGAGGGTGAAGAAGAAACTGAAAAAGAGGAAGAAGAAAAAGAGAGGTATGAAGAGAAAAAAGAAGAAGAAAAATAGAAGGAAAGTGGTGAAGAGACAAAAGGAGATGCCAAGGAGGAAACTGATGAATAAAGTGAGGAACTAGAGGGATAAGAAGAGGAGAAAGACAAATGTGAAAAGGGGAATGGAAAAGAGGAGGCAAAAGACAAAGAGGAGTCACCCAAGGTGTCTCTAGAACCCATTGAGAGAGAGGCAGCATCTGCCCTCATTGCCCTTAGCAACACTATCAAACAAAAAGGCAAAAGACAAAGACAAACTCCATTGCACTTTAGGACAATAAAAAGTACAAGAATAAGGCAAGGAAAACCTCAAACTCCCACCAAGATTCCTATTGTTATTGAAGACTCACCTAAGCAGCAGGAGAAGATGGCTCCTCTTATGCAAACTCAAGGAGAAGGATCCTCGGGACAAGCCTCCCCTAAGTCTCCTATCACTTATGTAAGAAGGCCTATGACTAGATCTGCCACATCCAAAGCAAATGACATCCTATAGGATACACAACAGGACCTATAGGAAGCCGAAGCAATCCTATAGGAAACTCTGCTAAACCTACATGAAACTCAGAAATTGGATAAAGAAGGGAGTATTCAGCAAGAAACAAATACGGAGGATCCAAGGCTATGGGAACCTAGTCCTCAACCTAACCTTCACTCCTACTACAGGTTTATTGAACGGGGTAGAGTCATTCCACAAAAATTTTCCATCCCATTATTCTTTAAGCTCGAGAAAGTAAGAGCAAGAACACATAGATGGATACAGATTGCCAAGTCAAAGGGAGTGGAGGACATAGGTCACATGGAGGAAAAACTTAAGGAGATGGGCAGAGAACTGAGCAGCCTGAGGGATAGAGAGGCCATAATGAAGGCTCAATTGGAGGCAGAAAATGCATGGCTGAAAGGACAGGTACAAGAAAGAGAGAGTCAATTGGGATCCATGGCTAGTCTATCCTAAGAGGCAATCTAGTGCAGGATGCCAGCTAAATCTCATGCATTATACCTTAAGGAACAGTGGTTGCAGTTCCAAATCAAGACCCTAGCATAGAGAGGCACTATGCCATTCCAGGATTATAGACAGTTCATTGATATTTGTGATCAAAGCACACTAGAGGATAGCGCTAAGATGTCTGAGTTCTACCTACATAAATTAGCCTTGACAGATCTAAATGTATGGGACCGTAATGCAAAACTAGGGGATTTACAGTTGATGGCTTTTGCATCATGGATGAACCATGAGGAAGCAAGGGCTATAGAAATGAAGAATATAATGGCAAGATAACAAACAGAGCCTCTCATGATAAGAGTGTAGCAATCAAATCCAATGTTTTTCATCAGCACACATAACTTAATTGCAAATCATCCTCAACTTGCACCTAGGTATCTTGCTGCCCAAGAGCAAGAAATTGCACATTTTGAGGATATGTTCAGGCTGTTAGGGGATGACAGCATGCAATCTTGCCAAAGGAGATGGAATACTTTGCCATACAGTTTGAAAATCAGAGAGTACCATTCTCCTCAAAGAATGAGAGAAGTAATAAACAGGACACCCATGTACAAGCAAACCCTCCAAAGACTCAAAGTCAATTGGATTGGCTTGAAACTCAGTCCACCACTACTCTTAGGGATGTTAGAAGGAAGGAAGGAAGAGGAAGAAAAAAAGTAGTGGGAGGAGATAGAAAGGAAGGCAAGATTATATGCACAACAAGAGGAAACTACATCAGAACCATGGCATGTTAGGGAGGCCACTATAGCTACGAAGGACATGGATATTGATTGAGTTCCTCAAAGGATGAGCAACACTTTCAGTAGGGGGTGATGATGAGCCTCATCATTGGGTAACTATATGGACCTTAATTCACCTCCTAGCTTAGTAGAATCAATTCTTCTCAAAATTTATTACATATTTTGATTATATTTTGTTTAATGAGATGAGTCAAAGTGAGATATTATGCCTAGTGGACTAATCTGCATTGAATGTAGGTTTGTGAGAGAAAATCAGGGAATTTTGGCAAGATTAAGGGCTAAACTCGAATGGGACAAGGAAGAGATATTGTAGGAGGTAAATCCTTCTCATTTCAATCCTCCCTCATTTGAATATTCCTCCATCAATCACACCAACTTGGAGTAAAAGCGGCCAAGTCATGGAGATCAAAAGGCAGTCGAGCAAGTGACAGTCAAAGAGTTAGTTTATCTCGAGTTTGGGAGCCAAGCCTCCCTAGATTTAAGGAAGTCATTGGAGACTTTAGTTGTATAAATAAAGAGGCCTAGAGCCTCATTAGGATTCAAATTTTTGCTGTAAAAACACTAGTCATTTTGAAGTTCAAGACTTATGGAAGACATTGCTATGTAATTTCATGTTTTGATAGTGAGGATGAGCATTTTTTTGATCCAGCACTGAGCTAACTCAGAGGGCTAAATATCTTGGGTTAGGGCCCAACCCTAGCAGCAAAGGTTCCTCTTCTTTTATCTGTATGCTTAGATTCATTTTATAGTTGAATTGTCTTTATAAGTATTTCATTGCAATTAGTGTAGATTTGATTAGTTTGCCTATTAGTTTGCTTCCATTTGTGCTTTACTCCAGCAATAGTTTAGAAGAGATAAAGGAACATCAAAAAGTTGTTAATAGGTGTTTTGGCCTCACTTCTTCCTTCAGGGATCATGATTTGAGGAAAGAACTCCTATGCAGCCCCAAAAACACAGAGTTCTACTTTCTCATAGAATTTAGGGTTTTCTTTACTTAGGCAAACATTTGATCAGTTTGCAAGAGTGGGATTTAGTTATCATTTCTTCCATCTCCAGTCTTACATCAGATCTCATCAATGATTCCCTCTTATTTTTCAAGTTTTCCTCATGCATGAAGTAAACAATTAGCTCATTAAAATATGTTTTGCTAGATCATTGAAATTCTTCTTGTTTACATGGATTTTGGGTAAATATTAATGTTTGATGCAGTGCAGGTGTTTCAGAAGTATAGAGAGATCTCATAGTCAGAAACCTCCTTCCAATTTCATACATCATGATCTTTCCTTGCTTTCATTAAGACCCTCACCAATTTCATCATTTTACAAGGAAACTTCTCCAAGCTTGTTGAGCAATTCCAACCATATTCCAACCTTGGTTTTGAATTTTGAGAGATCCTAGGTATTTCATTTCCTCATTCCATCCTACAACCACCTTCCCAAAGCCTTCCATTACCTTCGACAACCATCATTTTTCTCCCAGTTGTATCCTGTCAAAATACAGGGAATCTTGTAGGTTTTTAGGACATCCTATAGGTTTTCCTGTAGTGGCCTGTTTTGAGGCCGAATTGAGGGAAAATCCTCTTGGAAGCTAAAAAAGGTCACTTAATGATCTCCCCAAACTTCTAACCATTCACCAGCATCCCTAAGCCACCTTCCACATCACCAAGAGAGATCAGCTTTTACACTTTTCCATATAAAGAAATAAAAAAGACAAAATAAAAAATAGATTTATTTTAGCCATTTATATTCACAGTAGTAGAATGTTTGATGTTTTGAATTTACATGCTTAAGACAGTAGGATTGCATAAATGTTAACCTAGCATTCTTTCTGAAGCATAGTCTTTTAGCAATTAGTTAGAAAATGGTGTGTTTTAGCATTTGATTTGAGTCTTTTTCCTTACTGCATTAAACAAGATTTCTCTTAGAGTAGATTTCTCTTTCCCTCATCAGTAATCAAGCTTCTTCTAAATACATAGAAGTCTAGCTTGAAAAACCCTAGTGGTCTATCACCAACTGAACAATGACAACGAGCAAAACCATCACTTTTACTTGTGTATACATCACTGTCACCTCCAAGTTCGTATGAACCCTGGGTTGATAAAGTAAAGTTGGTAGACCCAAGAGTTGCAGCATTCTTGCTGCAATAATGGTGCTCATCGCACATGCACACCCCTCATGGACTCCAGGAAGGTGCTCCTTCTATCATCAACTTGCATCAAATGGAAAATTTATTGAAAAAGGGCCATTGGGGGATAACCACCCGGTCCAGACCTTAGTACAGCTCCTTTTCCGTTTGGGATGGTGGCTCCGACTGGATATAATGGGACCAGTTTCCCAATAATGAATAAAAGGGGTGGATGAGTGATGGGTTATCTATTCTAATGATAGGTGAATAACTTAATCTATCAACAAAATAAGAGAACTAATACTAATCCCAGGCACAATTATTCTTTGAAATGCAGCGTTTAATGATCTTTGTCTATTGACAGGCATGTAGATGACTCTGTAAAATAAACATAGATATTCATTCATTCAAATATTACTTCATCTAAATAGTTAAACAAAGTGATTAACACAAGATTACTGCATTTACCATTTATATCATCAATACATACATGATTGAAAGAAAAGCATACTATAAACAGCCAATAGTGGAATGCATAAAGGATGTTGTTAAAACACACATATATATATGCGATAATAGCAAGAGCGATCAAATGACAATTCATATAACAAGAATGAGTACAGACATAGATAATAGTACCATATGAGCTGCTAATCAATCCCAATATCAATCGCTATTTGAAGATTCTTCCTTCAACGCAGAAATGCTTTCAAACAAAGACAGTAGTGCACATTTGTATAAAAACTTTCCTTATCAAAATCAGAATGATTGTTCTAGTTTCATAAAAGAATATCCCTGAAGTACAATAGTGCAACTTCAGAGTTTAAGTCATATACAAAACTTTACGACCCTTTCTAAATGCATGAAAGGGTCTATAAATACTACTAAACTAAAAAAATCTATGAAAACAAAATCCTACTTAATTGGCATAAATTAACACTATCTATCTTCTTGGGAGCGATCTGGCAGTCGGCGATGTGAATCATGACTCAGGATGTTTGCCTTTAAACCTGAGTTGGCTTATCGCAAGCATTGGCTCCACTTCAGGTGGTCTGTTAAGGCGCGAACTGAGTTGGGCAGCAAAGGTGGCATCCCGAATATCGGGGATAATATACCCGATCGCATCTGTGAGGCATTTGAGGGCGGCTCTCTGGCTGTGCGGCTTCACTAAAAAGAACCAATATGCATCCCAAGTCAAACTGTTGATTCCCACAATTAACCTTCCATTTTTCTCGAGCTCTGGGTAACATGACTGCTCCAACATCTTCGTTGTTGTTAATTGGCCTGGAGTACATTGAGAAAACATGTTAGACAAGTAAAGAGTATTATTAACCAATTCAACCAGATTACTAGTGGTTGTCTTGCATCTTAAAATCGCTCTTTCTGCCTTCATTAACTGAGATTGCCATTCTGTAAATAATATTTCTTTGTGCGATTCTAGGATCCTTGGTAGGTTAGCTGCCTGTCCCTGATCGGAATCTTGCCATTCCAGAAAATTTGTCAATGTTTCTTCAGCTTGATCCAAATCTGTCCTTGCCTTTTCTACTTTTTCACTTATGGATGCCACTAAGTTGCACAATGGTTCTGCCTGGGTGATTTGCTGACACAAAAGCTTCATCTGATTTATCAATCTTTTGTTTAATTGAAATGCCTCTGCTTTAAACTCATTTATCTGGTGGAGCTTCTTTGTTTGCTCCAGTTGAGCTGATAATTGAGCAATTTGCTCATCCTTGGATTTCAGCATTTGCTCAGTGGATGCTTTTAGTTGCGCCAATGCCTCTGATAGCTCCTTTTTATTTTGGACTGCACTGTCGTCAATCCTCTATTTTTCTTCCTGTAATTGCTTAGTCAGCTGATTGTTTATTTGTTGTTGTACTAGCAATTGTTGTTCTGCCTACTCTGCCTTTTGCTGCGCTTCCGATAATTGTGCCTGTAGTGAAAAGATATCCTGATCTTTTGTCTTCAATAAACTTCTCACCTCCGATGCTTTGTCTATTGTCGCTGCCGAATAAGCTCCAGCATATTGCGATAGATTTGTCAAGTCATCAGAGGGGTCAAATTCCTCCTTCCATAACACATTGCCCGTTACTGTTTGTTCTGGGAATAAAGAAGGTTGATCAGTCCTTCTCCTCTTCCTCTATCGTTTCACTACAGCTTTATGCCTTGGGCTACAGAAGACGTCCAAGGGAGGAATCTCTTCAATCTGCAAAATGACTTCACCGGAAGGATCCTTCCGGATTATTTCCACTTCTTTTGATTTGGGTGGGTCATTGGTTTCACCTGAAACCTGCTATGAAGTCGCCTCCTGTGTATTGCCCTCTTTTTGAAATCTCGTCATCTTTAGAGCATTCCAAATTGCCGATAATCGAATTAAATCGCTGCCATTCCTGGAGAAATTTCGGATCAATCTGTATATCTTCATTTACATTTAAACTGCTTTGTTCTTGCTCTTTCGCCTAGGTCTCTTATTGTCTTTTCTCATGCACTTCCTCCTGTTGCTTTGATGCAATAGGAGGTTCTTTATCAAGTCGCTGCTCAGGCTCGCTTGATTTTGTTGTTGGAGTCGTCGCTAACAGATCTAGAGGTAGAGTTTGCAACCTCTGCTCTCTAAGTCTGTTAAATTCAACTAGTCCCTCATCATTGTATTCAAGTATGGCGAGCGATTTAACTTGATACATCGACTCGGCCGATGCGAACAAGTCCTCAAATCTATCTTCTTTATGCTCGAACTTGGTCAATTTGGCCTGGTCGAGTGCATTATAGGCGACTTTGTTTGGATCAAATCGCTTGCTCGGTAGAGTTGCCAGGGTTAGTGAATTTATTTTCTCAGCTTCTTTCTCTGCATGTTTAAAATCATACAGAGTGTAGATACCAATTCTCAAAAGAAAAGAGGGCCAGACGTGCTTCTTAGCTTTCTTCAGAGTTTGTGTAACCCCATCGGCGATGATCTGATAGGCTATTTCCCTGGCCAGCAGTTTATCAGGGATGTATAGAGGAAGAACGTGGGGTTTAGCTTGACTACCAAAAACTTTGATATAAGTGAACTTTTCCTCCCCGAACCAACTCCCTATGGAAGGTAAATCCACCCCTGCTTGGTAGGAAATCTTAGGGGCAGGCTTATTGAAAATAGAATGATGAATGGGCAACATGAAACCATTGCAGATTTGATACAAATGGTGTTTGTAGTTGGTCTTCCACAACTTTTGATGGTATATGTGGATGGGTGCGGGGTCTTGCGACGTCCACCTCCATCCAAGCACAGGAAATTCATAATTAAAACACAAGACATCTAATACATAGGCACTGTAGTAAAATGGGGGAATGAACCTTACAGTGACGCAGGACTTGAATCTGAAATCAAGAATTTTGGATGCTAACTTATGGACAGTATATCTGCCCAATCCATTATTTCACCACTACAAGCCGCCTCCATTAAGGGGACCATTTCTATGGTGAAATTGGCAGAATCATGTAATCCCCACAATCTGCACATCATTATCCCAGCATAGCAATAAGGAGAGAATAGAGAATCGACCGAGTACTTACCCAAAGATTCGTGCTTGTGCTTTGCTGGATTTTGTCTCCAACCTCGAATGTGTTCGGATTCAGTCTCATTCTCAGCTCGTAATTTCTCCAGGAATGCCGTGTTATATTTATTCTCTGCCTCCGGCAAATGATACATTTGCCTTAAATCCTCGGCTCGAAAGGAACCGAAAATTCTCCCATCTGTGGTGCTAAAAGTTCTGTCGGTAATCGGGATTTCCTGAATCGCCCATCTAACCACATCTGTATATGGGAGGATTTGCTCCCGAGCCGTTATTCAATGAAGAAAAGAGTTGTCTAAATCCTTTAGATTAGCCTCGGATTTGCTAGTGCTATCAGCTGAGACTTGTATTGCTGTCACCCTTGGCTCTTTGGACTCGATCAAATTATAGGTACCTTGCCAAGTGGTTCTGGCAAGTCCTAAGCATGTAGTATCCGAAATTAGCCCTTTCTTTTTAGTGCTTGGATCAACGACAGGTTGCCCTGTGGCCAACGAAGCGGAAGCCATTGTGGTTTTCTTGGACTTCTTCCCCATTCTGCTTAAATCTGGTACTTCAGAAGAATTCTGCACAGAGATGATAATGGAGGTAATACAAAAAATGATAGCGTAAATCGAATATGACTGAGATATATATATCGATGAATGCATGGTGAACGATTGACTTAAGGTGGCCTCGAATAAAATCTGTAAAAAGATCTCAGTTTTACTGTTTCATTAAATGGTCATTAATACCTGTCAATCCTATCAATGCCCGTCAATTCAATTATTGGCCGAATGATTTATTTGAAGCGTGCCTTGGGTGTTTTGGTGGTTGAGCGCGGATGAATGGCTCTTCGAAAGATAAGGCCTTAAATACAAATAAGTCATATTAAACCCGCTTTAAGACTTTTTTTGAAATCTACGCTTTTTGGCTTTATAGCAATCGGGCGTGGGGCGGAAATCATAAATCATTATATTGGTTCCATTTGGAATCCCCGATCGCCAATAGCGATATCGCATCACGTCGGGAGTAGCGAGTGGGGCAGTTTTAAAAGCATGCATAGTTGATTGCCGATCACCGATAGCAATATCGCATCGCATCGGAGCACAAGGGAAGTTTTTAATTGCGCCAATTCATTATCGCCAATACCGGATAGCGATATCGCATCGCATCGGAGCAAAAGGGGGCTTTAATTGTGCCAATTCATTTATCACTGATACCCGATAGCGATTTCGCATCGGAGAAAACCAATAGGTCCTTAAGTTGTGTTCCCTTTGTCATTGCGATATGCGATCTTGCGATCGCTTTATCACAATGACAAAAGATTAATCATTTATGTTAAGGCTTTTGATTGGTTTATTTGAAAAGGTTTTTTGGTAATGCTTTATTTTATTTTTTCGGACCTTTTTTAATAAAACTAAATTGATACCAATTAAAACCAAAATTAAAAAGGGACCCATTTCATATTATAGTTTTGAGATAATAATGATATTAAATGGGGGGTTGTTGTAGGGAACAACAGAGCATAGCATCACTTTGGTCCCAGGGGCCCAACCACCTAATGTGCGCGCATATCGATATCCTCTCGCCCAAAATAATGAAATTTAAAAAATCATCAAGGAACTCCTTGAAGAAGGTGTTATTCGTCCTATCATCAACCTTATTCATCACCAGTGGTCATGGTGCTCAAGAAAGATGGGGAATAGCACATGTGTCCGGACTTTCAGGCCTTCCCTGGACACTTACAAGAGACTTATCCCATAAGATTAAGGACAATGAGCTGATCGCAGTGGTACCATTCACTTGTCAGCTTCAATTTTCGGGCGGTCCCAAATTTTTTCAAAGTGACCAAGATTTGTGTATGGTAGAAACCACAGCTCAAGTCATGGCCAACGAGAAGATTGCACACCTTGAACAAAAGTTGGATTCTTTCAAAGAAAAGATGCAGAAATTCATGGCACAATTCAATATGAGCTCATCAAGGTTGCATCCAGAGGCACATGGTATTAATGAAGACCTTGAAGGAGAATCTAGCCATCATATTCACTTCCATGGAAATCACCAACATTCCCACCCTCGGCCACCCAAGTTGGACATGTATAAATTTGATGGCTCTAATCTGGCAGTATGGGTACCACAAATGGAAAAATATTTCATTCTTACTGAAATCCAAGATGATCAAACTAAATTATGTGTGGGAACCCTTTACTTGGACCAAGAGAGATGGAAATGCTGGCAGTGTCATCGGAAATTCTATCTCGGGAACATAACTTGGCAGGTGTTCTCAAAATATCTTTTTGACCGCTTTGACAGAGAAGCTAATTTTTTGGGTTGTCTTACTAAGCTCTGATAGACAGGTGTAGTAAAAGACTACATTGCAGCCTTTGAGACATTGGCCATCCGCACAGAATGTGCAGGAGATGAATTCTACTTGGAATGTTTTATAAGTGGTCTTAAAGAAGCCATCCAATCACATGTCCAGATGCACCACTCCCCTACATGGATAGACGCTTGCATAAAGACTATCGAAGTGGAACATACTTTAGCTCCCCAATCTCCTCGTCCAAATTTCATAGTCAAGGGACGCCTCACCCAAGCTCAGGGCCCTACCCAAACACTTAAGCTTCAAAGGGTGTCTCCAGCAGAAATGGCTAAAAGAAGAAAACAAGGATTGTGTTACTACTATGATGCCAAATACTCCCCGGGGCATAAATGCAAGGAACCAAAATTCTTTCAAATTGATGTTATTGATCACAGCTCATCTAAGGAAGCCCCACCCCTTGGGTGACCATAGGATGAAGTTGAGGAAACCCAATAGGACAATGATTTCACAGATACACCAGAGGAACCAGTTATCTCGCTACATGCATTGGCAAGCATTTATACTTCCCAAACTCTCAAAATCAGAGGCTTTATTAAACACGACCCTGTAGTAGTATTGATTGATAGTGCCAGCACCAACTTTATCCATCAGGGAGACACCGAAGTTGTTCATTGTTTTGTAAGGGCAATCTCTAATTTCTAGGTACTAATTGTTGATGGGGGACAATGAAATGTGAAGGCCGCTGCGAAAATATTAAACTTCAGATGGGAGACTACCACCTAAAGCCCCGCATGTTTGCGATTAACATGGGTGATTGTGACATTGTCTTGCGTGTTGAATGGATTCTCACACTAGGCCCAATCACAATGGATTTCCAAGAGTTATATATGAGCTTTAAGTAGAGTGACCACATGCATACTCTTCGTGGACTCCAGGCAGGTGCTCCTTCTATCATCAGCTTGCATCGAATGGAAAAGTTGTTGAAAAAGGGCCATCATGGAGTTATCACTCAGTTTAACGCCATCCAGACCATAGAACCCACCACCCTTCATATTCATCCTGAGATGCAGTAGGTCTTAAACCGCCACCAGCCAGTATTTGACAAATCTAAAGAGCTTCTACCCTCTAGAGGGGAAGATGATCATAGCATCACTTTGGTCCTAGGGGCCCAATCACCTAATGTGTGCCCATATCGATATCCTTTCGCCCAAAGGAATGAAATTGAAAAAATCATCAAGGAACTCCTTGAAGCAGGGGTTATTCATCCTAGCATCAGCCCTTATTCATCACCAATGGTCATGGTGCTTAAGAAAGATGGGGAATGGCGCATGTGTCCAGATTTTCAGGCCCTCTGGGGATGCTTACAAGAGACTTAGCCCATAAGATTTAGGATGACAAGCTGATCGCAGTGATACCCTTCACTTGTCAGCTTCAATTTTCAAGCGGTCCCAAAAATTTTCAAAGTGACATCAAGTGAGTAAGATCTATGTATGGTAGAAACCAACGCTCAACTCATGGCCAACGAGAAGATCTCACGCCTTAAACAAAAGTTGGATTCTTTCGAGGAAAATGTGCAAAAATTCCTGGCACAATTCAGTATGAGCAGGTCATGCTTTAATCAGGAGGCACATGGTATTAATGAAGATCTTCAAGGAGAATCTAGCCATCATATTCACTTTCATGGAAATCACCAACATTCCCACCCTCAACCATCCAAGCTGGACATGTACAAAATTTGATGGCTCTAATCCAACAGTGTGGGTATCACAAATGGAACAATATTTCCTTCTAAATGATATCCTAGATGATCAAACTAAACTATGTGTGGGAGCCCTTTACTTGGACCAGGAGAGATGGCAACAGTGGCAGTGGCATCAGAAATGCTATCCCGGGAACATAACTTGGCAGGGGTTCTCAAAATCGCTTTGTGACCTCTTTTACATAGAATCTAATTTTTTGGGTCGTCTTACTAAGCTCCAACAGACAGGCATAGTAAAAGACTACATTTCAGCCTTTGAGACATTGGCCATCCACACAGAAGGTCTAGGAGATGAATTCTACTTGGAATGTTTTTTAAGTGGTCTCAAAGAATCCATCCAAGCACATGTGCTTATGCACCACCCCCCTACATGGATGACGCTTGAAAAAAGGCTATCGAAGTGGAACGTGCTTTAGTTACCCAGTCTCCTCGTCAAAATTTCATAGCCAAGGGACGCCCCACCTAGGCTCAGGTTCCTACCCAAATACTTAAGATTCAAAGGATGTCTCGAGCAGAAATGGTTGAAAGAAGAAAACAAGGAGTGTGCTACTACTATGATGACAAATACTCCCCGGGGCATAAATGGAAGGAACCAAAATACTTTCAAATTTATGTTACTGATCACAACTCATTTGAGGAAGCCCCACCGCTTGGGAGACTAGAGGACGAAGTTGAGGAAACCTTGCAAGACAATGAGCTTGCAGCTACGCCAAAGGAACTAGTTATCTCGCTAAATGCTTTGGCGGGCATTTAAGCGCCCCAAACTCTCAAAATCAGAGGCTTTATTAAAAATTGCCCTTTAGTAGTATTGATTGATAGTGGCAACACTCATAACTTTATCCATAAGTGAGTCGTCGAAGCTGTTCATTTTTTTGTAAGGGAAGTCTCTAATTTCCAGGTCCTAATTACTGATGGGGGGGGCAATAAAATGTGAAGGCCGCTGTGAAAATATTAATATTCAGGTGGAATACTACCACGTAAAGACCCACATTTTTGCAATTAACATGGGTTGTTGTGACATTGTCTTGGATGTTGAATGGCTTCGCACACTAGGCCCAATCACAATGGATTTCCAGGAGTTATATATGAGCTTTAATGAGAATGACAACATGCATACCCTTCATGGACTCCAGGCAGGTGCTCCTTCTATCATCGGCTCGCATTGAATGGAAAATTTGTTGAAAACGGGCCATCATGGAGTTATCGCTCAGTTTAATTCCATTGAGGCTATAGAACCCACTACTCTTCATATTCATCTTGAGATGCAATAGGTCTTAAACCGCCACCAGCTGGTATTTGACAAACCTAAAGAGCTTCCACCCTCTAGAGGGGAACATGATCACAGCATCACTTTGGTCCCAGGGGCCCAACTGCCTAATGTGCACCCATATCGATAGCCTTTCGCCCAGAATAATGAAATTGAAAAAATCATCAAGGAACTCCTTGAAGAAGGCGTTATTCGTCCTAGCATCAGCCCTTATTCATCACCAGTGGTCATGGTGCTCAAGAAAGATGGGGAATGGTGAATGTGTCCAGACTTTCAAGCCCTCCCGAGATGCTTACAAGAGACTTAGCCCATAAGATTTAGGATGATGAGTTGATTGCATTGGTACCATTCACTTGTCAGCTTCAATTTTCGGGCAGTCCCAAATTTTTTCAAAGTGACATCAAGTGACCAAGATCTGTGTATGGTAGAAACCAGAGTTCAAGTCATGGCCAACGAGAAGATAGCATGCCATAAACAAAAATTGGATTCTTTCGAGGAAAAGATGCAGATATTCATGGCACAATTCAATATGAGCACGTTAGGGTTGCATCCAGAGGCACATGGTATTAATGAAGACCTTGAAGGAGAATCTAGCCATCATATTCACTTCCATGGAAATCCCCAACATTCCCACTCTCGGCCACCAAAGATCTACATGTATAAATTTAATGGCTCTGGCAGTATGGGTAGCACAAATGGAACAATATTTCATTCTAAATGATATCTGAGATGATCAAACTAAACTATGTGTGGGAGCCCTTTAGTTGAACCAAGAGTAATGGAAATGGTGATAGTGGCATCAAAAATGCTATCTCGAGAACATAACTTTGGAGGTGTTCTCAAAATATCTTTGTGACCGTAGAGATTCTAATTTTTTGGGCTGTCTTACTAAGCTCTGACAAACAGGCACAGTAAAAGACTACATTGTTGCCTTTAAGAGATTGGCCATCTGCACAGAAATTCTATGAGATGAGTTCTACTTGGAATGTTTTATAAGTGGTCTCAAAGAAGCCATCCAAGCGCATGTCTACATGCAACACCCCCTTACATGGTTAAATGCTTGCACAAAGTCTATCAAAGTGGAACGTGCTTTAGTTTCCCAGTTTCCTCGTCCAAATTTCATAGCCAAGGGACGCCCCACCTAGGCTCAGGGCCCTACCCAAACACTTAAGGTCAAATGATGTCTCTAGCGGAAATGGTTGAAAGAAGAAAACAAGGATTGTGCTTCTACTATGATGACAAATACTCCTTGGGGCATAAATGCAAGGAACGAAAATTCTTTCATATTGATGTTACTGATCACAACTCATCTGAGGAAGCCCCACCCCTCTGGGGACTAGAGGACGAAGTTAAGGAAACACAGTAGTACAATGAGCACACAGCTACGCCAGAGGAACCAGTTATCTCACTACATGCTTTGGCAGGCATTTATGCACCACAAAATCTCAAAATCAGAGGCTTTATTAAACATCGCCCTATAGTAGTATTGATTGATAGTGGCAACACTCATAACTTTATCCATCAGTGAGTCGCTGAAATTGTTCATTGTTTTGTAAGGGCAGTCTCTAATTTCCAGGTCCTAATTGTTGATTGGGGGACAATGAAATGTGAAGGTCGTTGCAAAAATATTAAACTTTAGATGGGAGACTACCACCTAAAGACCCACATGTTTACAATTAACATGGGTGGTTGTGACATTGTCTTGGGTGTTGAATGGATTCGCGAACTAGGCCCAATCACAATGGATTTCCAGGGTTTATATATGAGCTTTAGGCAGAATGACCACATGCATACCCTTCTTGGACTCCAGGCAGGTTCTCCTTCTATCATCAGCTTGCATCGAATGGAAAAGTTGTTGAAAAAGGACCATCATGGAGTTATCGCTCAGCTTAATGCCATCTAGGCCATAGAACCCACTACTCTTCATATTCATCCTGAGATGCAACAAGTCTTAAACCTCCACCAGCTGTATTTGACAAACCTAAAGAGCTTCCACCCTTTAGAGGGGAACATGGTCATAGCATCACTTTGGTCCCAGAGACCAACCACCTAATGTGCGCCCATTGTTGTTTGTGGAGCATGATTGTTCAGAGGTCTTTGTTTTCGGCCAGATCTATAGCCCAAGAAGTTTGTACACCCCTCCACGCGGGGGGGTGCGGGGGGGACTTGTCCCCCCCACGAGGGTCCGGGGGGCTAATCCCCCCGGCGGGGGCTCGAGGGCAGCACCCCTGAAGCTAAAAACAGATGTAAAATTGCCTTGTAAAAGTATAGTAATTTCTAGTTAATCTGGGTCGTTCATTAGGCGAATGATCTGACAGTAGATATTATGTTTAGTTTAGGGTTTTTTTCCCTAGAAGGCAACCCCTCTCTTCATATGAGAGCATTGTATTGAGTCTGTGTAATGTATGTGTATTCTCCGAGCGAGAAGCAGAGAGGTGAGACTGTGAGAGAAAACATAGGATATTACAGCGGATCTGCTGTAGGTTTTGTCTCTTCATTTTGTTGGATAATAGAAAGGAAGGACTGGCTGTTCGGGGTGGATGTAGCTCAAATTGGGTGAACCATGTATATATGTGTCTCTCTTGTTTTATGTGTTTTCTGTGTTTATATTTCTGCAATATTTTATGTGTTCCATTGCTCCATAATATATAATTTTCTAACACCCATATCGATATCCTTTCACCCAAAAGAATGAAATTGAAAAAATCATCAAGGAACTCCTTGAAGTAGGTGTTATTCTTCCTAGTGTCAGCACTTATTCATCATGAGTGGTCATGTTGCTCAAGAAAGATGGGGAATGGCGCATGTGTCTAGAATTTTGGGTCCTCCCGTGATGCTTACAAGAGACTTAGCCCATAAGATTCAGAATGACAAGCTGATCGCAATGGTACCAATCCCTTTTCAGCTTCAATTTTCGGGTGGTCCCAAATTTTTTCAAAGTGACGTCAAGTGACCAAGATCTGTTCATGGTAGAAACCAGAGCTCAATTCATGGCCAACGAGAAGATCGTACGCCTTGAACAAAAGTTAGATTATTTCGAGGAAAAGATGTAGAAAATCATGGCACAATTCAATATGAGCACATCAGGGTTGCATCTAGAGGCACATGGTATTAATGAATACCTTGAAGGAGAATCTAGCCATCATATTCACTTCCATGGAAATCACCAAAATTCCTACCCACATTCGATATGATCAAACTAAACTACTTGTGGGATCCCTTTACTTGGACCAAGAGAGATGGCAATGGTGGCAATGGCATCAGAAATGTTATCCCAGGAACATAACTTGGCAGGTGTTCTCAAAATCTCTTTGTGGTCGCTTTGACAAAGGATCTAATTTTTTGGGTTGTCTTACTAAGCTCCGACAGACAGGCATAGTAAAATACTACATTGCATCCTTTGAGACATTGGCCATCCACGCAGAAGGTCTAGGATATGAATTCTACTTGGAATTTTTTATAAGTGTTCTTAAAGAAGCCATCGAAGCACATGCCCGGATGCACCACCCCATACATGGATAGATGCTTGCAAAAGGTTGTCGAAGTGGAACATACTTAAGTTGCCCAGTCTCCTCATCCAAATTTCATAGCCAAGGGATGCCCCACCCAAGCTCGGGGCCTTACCCAAACACTTAAGGTTCAAAGAGTATCTCCAACAGAAATGGCTGAAAGAAGAAAACGAGGATTGTGCTACTACTGTGATGACAAATACTCCCCGGAGCATAAATGCAAGGAACCAAAATTCTTTCAAATTGATGTTACTGATCATAGCTCATCTGAGGAAGCCCCACCCCTTGGGGGACCAAAGGACGAAGTTGAGGAAAGCTAGCAAGACAATGAGCTCACAGCTACGCGGGGGGAACTAGTTATCTCGCTACATGAATTGGCAAGCATTTCTGCGCCCCAAACTCTCAAGATCATAGGCTTTGTTAAACATCGCCCTATAGTAGTATTGATTGATAGTGGAAACACTCATAACTTTCTCCATTAGCGAGTTGCCAAAGTTGATCATTGTTTTGTAAGGGCGGTCTCTAATTTCCAAGTCTTGATTGCTCATGGGGGGAGAATCAAATGTGAAGACCACTGTGAAAATATTAAACTTCAAATGGGAGACTACCACCTAAAGACCCACATGTTTGCGATTAACATGGGTGGTTTTGATATTTTCTTGGGTCCTGAATAGCTTCACAAACTTGGCCCAATCATAATGGACTAGGAGTTAGATATGAGCTTTAAGCAAAATGACCACATGCATACCCTTCGTGGACTCTAGGTAAGTGATCCTTCTATCATCAACTCGCATCGAATGGAAAAGTTGTTGAAAAAGGGCCATCATGGAGTTATCGCTCAGTTTAATGCCATCCAGGCCTTAGAACCCACTACTCTTCATCCGTCCTAAGATGCAATAGGTCTTAAACTGCTACTAGCCAGTATTTGACAAACCTAAAGAGCTTCCACACTCTAAAGGGGAACATGATCATAGCATCACTTTGGTCCCAGGGGCCCAACCACCTAAGGTGCGCTCATATCGATATATTTTCGCCCAAAATAATGAAATTGAAAAAATCATCAAGGAACTCCTTGAAGCAAATGTTATTCATCCTAGCATCAACCCTTATTCATCACCAGTGGTCATGGTGCTCAAGAAAGATGGGGAATGGCGCATGTGTCCGGACTTTCAAGCCCTCCTGGGACACTTACAAGAGACTTAGCCCATAAGATTTAGGACGATGAGCTGATCGCAGTGGTACCATTCACTTGTTAGCTTCAATTTTCGGGTGTTTGTGACGTCAAGTGACCAAGATCTGTGTATGGTAGAAACCAGAGCTCAAGTCATGGCCAACGAGAAGATCACGTGCCTTGAACAAAAGTTGGATTCTTTTGAGGAAAAGACGTAGAAATTCTTGGCATAATTCAATATGAGCATGTCAGGGTTGCATCCAGAGGCACATGGTATTAAAGAAGACCTTGAAGAAGAATCTAGCCATCATATTCACTTCCATGGAAATCACCAACATTCCCACCCTCGGCCACCCAAACTGGACATGTATAAATTTGATGGCTCTAATCCGGAAGTATGGGTAGCACAAATGAAACAATATTTCATTTTGATGATATCCGAGATGATCAAACTAAACTATGTGTGGGAGCCTTTTACTTGGACCAGGAGAGATGGTAATGGTGGCAGTGGAATCGAAAATGCTATCCCAGGAACATAACTTGGCAGGTGTTCTCAGAATCTCTTTGTGACCGCTTTGACAGAGAATATAATTTTTTGGGTCGCCTTACTAAGCTCCGGTAGACAGGCATAGTAAAAGACTACATTGCAGCCTTTGAGACATTGGCCATCCACACTGAAGGTGTTGGAGATGAATTCTACTTGGAATGTTTTATAAGTGGTCTCAAAGAAGCCATCCAAGCACATTTCCGGATGCACCACCCCCTACATGGATAGACGCTTGCACAAAGGCTATTGAAGTGGAACATGCTTTAGGTTCCCAATCTCCTTGTCAAAATTTCATAGCCAAGGGACAACCCACCCAGGCTCGAGGCCCGACCTAAACACTTAAGGTTCAAAGGGTGTCTCCAACAGAAATGGTTGAAAGAAAAAAACATGGATTGTGCTACCACTGTGATGACAAATACTCCCCGGGGCATAAATGCAAGGAACCAAAATTCTTTCAAATTGATGTTACTGATCACAACTCATTTGAGGAAGTCCCACCCCTTTGGGGACTAGAGGACAAAGTTGAGGAAACCCAACAAGACAATGAGCTCACAGCTACGCCAGAGGAACCAATTATCTCACTACATGCTTTAGCGGGCATTTTTGTGCCCCAATCTCTCAAAATCAGAGGCTTTATTAAACATCGCCCTGTAGTAGTATTGATTGATAGTGGCAACACTCATAACTTTATCCATCAATGAGTCACTGAAGCTTTTCATTGTTTTGTAAGGGTAGTCTCTAATTTCCAGGTCCTGATTGTTGATGGGAGGATAATGAAATGTGAAGGCTGGAGCGAAAGTATTAAACTTCAGATGCGATACTACCACCTAAAGACCCACATGTTTGCTATTAACATGGGTGGTTGTGACATTGTCTTGGGTGTTGAATGGCTTCGCACACTAGGCCCAATCACAATGGATTTCCAGGAGTTATATATGAGCTTTAAGCAGAATGACCACATGCATACCCTTCGTGGACTCCAAGCAGATGCTCCTTCTATCATCAGCTCGCATCGAATGGAAAATTTGTTGAAAAAGGGCCATCATGGAGTTATCGCTCAGTTTAATGCCATCTAGGCCATATAACCCATTACTCTTCATATTCGTCCTGAGATGCAACAGGTCTTAAACCGCCACCAGCTGGTATTCGACAAACCTAAAGAGCTTACTCCCTCTAGAGGGGAACATAATCATAGCATCACTTTGGTCCCAGGGGTCCAATCACCTAATGTGCACCCATATCGATATCCTTTCGCCCAAAAGAATGAAATTGAAAAAATCATCAAGGAACTCCTTGAAGCAGGTGTTATTCATCCTAGCATCATCCCTTATTCATCACCAGTGGTCATGGTGCTCAAGAAAGATGGGGAATGGCACATGTGTCCGGACTTTCGAGCCCTCAACAAGCTCACTGTCAAAGACAAATCCCCTATCCTGATTGTTGATGATCTTCTTGATGAGCTACATGGTGCTCAATTCTTTACCAGCTAGATATTTTCTCTGGCTATCACCAAATCCACATGAAGGAAATAGACATTCCGAAGACTGCTTTCCACACTTATGAAGGAGAATATTGGTCATGAATTCTTGGTCATGCCATTTGGTCTCTGTAATGCTCCATACACTTTTCAAAGACTCATGAATCACATGCTCAAACCATATCTCCGAAAATTTTTCCTTGTGTTCTTTGATGACATTCTCATCTACAGCCTAACCTGGGAAAAACATCTCCATCATGTAGACCTGATCTTGCAACTGCTCCAGACTGACAAATTATTTGTCAAATTGTCCAAATGCTCTTTTGGCGTAGAAGAAGGCAAGTATTTGTGACACATTGTGGGTCGTGAAGGTGTCAGGGTTGATCCCAAAAAGATACAGGCAATGCAAGATTGGCCCCAACCAAAAACCTTGAAGAGTCTGAGGGGATTCTTGGGTCTCACTGGATGTCCACAATTATGGTCACATTGCTATACCCCTCACTAACATTCTCAAGAAAAATGCATTCCTCTGGATTGATGCAACACAACAAGCATTTGTGGCTCTCAAACAAGCCATGTGTTCCACTCCAGTATTGGCACTACCCGACTTCACCAAATCTTTTGTGATTGGATGTGATGCTTTAGGTACTGGTATTGGTGTTGTACTAATGCAAGAAGGTCGACCCTTGGCTTTCACCAACCAATAGCTAAGTGGGAAACATCTGGGACAATCTGCCTATGAGAAAGAGATGATGGCCATATTACATGCAGTAGATGCCTGGCGACCATACTTATTGGGACGCCATTTCCAAATTTGCATAGACCATCCAAGCCTCAAATATTTTTTCGAGCAACATCTATCATCACCATAGCAAAACAAATGGTTGGCCAAAATGTTGGGATAAGATTATGAGTTAATTTACAAGAAAGTGTGTAACAATGTAGTAGTGGACACTTTATCGCACCAGTTTGAGGATGAAAGCACCCTGCTATCAATCTCTCTTTCCATACCAAATTGGATTGAAGAAGCCCCCAAGGAATGGTTTTCTCACCCCTCTCTCTCCCAACTCATTAATAACTTGAGAGAAGATCCTAATTCCTCAGTTGGAAACTCTTGGAAGGATGAGATTCTTCGCTACAAGGATTGAGTAGTGATATCACTGACATCCACCCTCAAAACTCGCATTTTGGCAGAGTTGCACTCATCACCCATTGTCGGGCATACAGGATTTCAGAAGACTTATGCTCGCACTCACCGTTCTTTCTTTTGGATGGGCATGAAGAATGACATTCTTACCTTTGTAGTTGAATGTGATTTGTGTCAATGCCACAAAGGAGAAACAATCAAGTCACCAAGAACCTTACAACCATTGCCAATCCCTGCCTCCATCTGGACAGATGTTTCTATGGATTTCATTACTGGTCTACCAATGTCAGGAAACAAATTAGTCATCATGGTTGTTGTGGACAAACTTTCTAAATATGCTCATTTTTATGCTCTACCCCACCCATTTACCTCCACTTTGGTGGCTCAAGATTTCATGGACCAGATCTTCAAACTGCATGGGATGCCAACTTCCATTGTGTCTAATCGTGACCCGACTTTCACCAGCAAATTTTGGAAAGAATTTTTCAAGCTACAAGACACCCAACTCCAACTAAGTACTGCCTATCATCCCCAAACTGATGGTCAAACTGAAGTAGTCAACAAATGTTTGGAGACATAACTAAGGTGCTTCACTTCAGAAAAGTAGCATCAAGGGGTACAATGGCTACCTTTCGCTGAATGGTGGCATAATACTAACTATCATGAAGCCACCAAGATGACTCCATATGAAGCAGTGTATGGCCAACTCCCACCATCACCTATTTCTTATATACTTGGATGCTCGAAGGTGTAAACAATTTATCAACTCCTACAAAATTGTGCCGCCATGATAGTTTTTATCAAAGATAATCTCCATCAATCTCAGAACCGAATGAAGAAATAGGCAGGCCAGCATCGTTCAGAGCGCACATTTCAAGAAGGGGATCAGGGATTCCTGCGGCTGCAACCATATAAGCAAACATCGCTCAAAGAAAAGGGCTACCAGAAATTAGCTCCAAATTCTACGGACCTTATCAAATAATTCAGTGCATTGGAGCATAGCCTATAAGTTGGCCTTGTCACAAAATTCAAAAATCCATCTAGTCTTCCATGTATCATGCCTCAAGAAAGTGGTGGGGAATAATTATAGAATTCAAACCAGTCTACCCGAATTGGATGAGGAAGGTTCACTCTGGCTCCAACCTAAACAGGTCCTCGATATTCGTGAAAGACATCTGCATGGTTTCATGATCAAGGAAGTCTTCATCAAGTGGAAAGACACCTCTCCAGAAGATGTGACCTGAGAACCCGCTACTATTCTTCAGTAGTTTCTGCAGCTTCAACCTTGAGGACAAGGTTGCTTTTGATGGGGGAGGGCATGGTAGGGTCCAAACTTAACCCATTTATTTATGTAATGATCCCAACAGGGTCAAGTCATAGTCATAGTTAGTTAAAGAATCAATAAAGCCCGTATTAATAATTGTAAGTGGTTGACCCGCATTTAAGAAAGGGGCCACAGTTAGTTGCAAACAGGCCATGGTATTAGATATATGGTATTGAGAGAACCATGGTAATGACCCATGGTATTGTATGTATGAATCATATATAGAAGCTAGAGACTCCCCATTAAGAAATATCGAGTCTTATTTTGTAATTGAGCTCTGCTCTGCTGGAGGTTTCCCCCTCGAAGAGGCAAGTGAACATTGCTTTCATCTCTAAATAATAAAATACTTTTTGTTTTTCTCATTTTATTATGTGTTCTAGGTTGTATTTCTTCGCATATTTCGTATTCTGGAATTTCTCGCAGGTCAAGAGCATAACAGCGAGGGTGGGGTCCGAACTAATCACCTGTTGTTGATTCGGGGGGTGAGACATCGGTCGTAAATTGTTGCACATCCTTTATTACAAGCGACAAACATGTCGCATCAAAATAAAAACTTTATCAATATTACAAACCACATTTTATACACTGTGATTAAACTATGCACTCAGATATTTACATATTTGTAAGAAAATTAACTTTATTTAAAAATTAATTCAACCACGATTACACGGTGTGGTTAATTAATCAAACCTTAACTAACCTAATTAAAACTAACCCGACCATGATTAAATTGTGTGGTCAAACAATTTCTATTATGGCTAAACTAACTTTATTCAACAAGTCTAATCACGCTTAAACAATGTGATTAAACCATTAAACCTATCTTGTTCTAACTCCAATGTGGCATTTTAACTAGCATCACACTTTAAACTTTCTAAAACATTTCTCATGCATATTTTTATTTTTTCTTTGCAATCCAGTGGCTTTTAGACTTGCTCACTTATTGGGGTATTTTCATTTTGTCATATATATTTTTTTCACTTTTTTCACACACACACACACATATATATATCCCCTTTTTCTTTTTCTTTTTATTTTATTTTTATTTTTCTTCAAAATAATTTGTGGGATAAAATGTTATTTACAAATTCTCATATAAAACTCAATAGATAATCATCAATTTATCCTATAATTAATAGGACCCTAACAGGGCCAAAGCAATGTGGATGAGTACTATTTATCTAAAAAAAAATCAAGAAATGAAAACAATGTGGAACAACATTTCACCACCCATGGTAACTATTGCATATAGAAAGAACAAAAAATAATTCAACAAGGGTAACTTGTGTAGCGGTAGTCCCTACCCTACATACAATTTCAGTACTACGAAGTAATTTAGCAATTTTGGTACTATGAATTAATTTAGCAATTTCAGTAATATGAAGCAATTTTCTTTATGCCTTGTGTTGGGTAGTACGAGATTGGGTGCTTTATTCTTGGTATCATTGTTCCTTCATAAATCATGAATATGATCCTTGATATGGGTGACAATAGTCTTACGAAAGTTTATCTAACTAAAGGGGGGAAAGCATCTCCAGTGGGAGCTAGTGTCAGTGAGGCATCTGGTGTCCAGTCACGTCATGTGGATACCCCCTCACCATCATCAGTGCAGTCACATTGGGCTAAATCACACATACCTAGAGTTTCACATAGTACCTCAGGGCCTAGGCAAGGGAAATCAAAAGCATTTATGTTGCATGCATAGGTAATACAAGGTTATAGGCACATCTTGGGAAAACAATCTCAGTAGAAAGAAGACTTCACTGAAAGAGAAAATAGATCTGCTAATGTTGTAAGGAAAAACAATTGTTCATAGAATAACAATTTTATTTAACTTTTAGAGTGCATTGAAAATTGTTTAAGAAAAAAAAGTTATAATTCATTAAGAAATAGATATTTCCTAGTTGTAGTCCTTAATTTGAATAGTCATACAATGCTTGCAGGTGTTGGATGGTCAATAGGGGCCCCTATTAACTAATTATGCCAGATCACAAGTAGGTTAGACATCATTAATGATTACTACGAGATCACAACTCTCTAAGAAGGTATGTTGTTTCACTTTGCATCTTCAGAACAGTATATGTATGAATTCTATGATTTCATTTTATTTATAATTTCTAATTATTAAACATGCATTGTTTCAATACAAAATATTTGTGTCTGGATGCTACATTCCAACCAATGAAATCCTTTACAGTAGCAAGGGGAATCGTTCTGTCATTTCTCAAGATCAATTAGCGGCAACTGGTGGAGTTGCTTTGAATGGATCTCCAAGGACACATGTGGGGGCTCGTCTAGGTCAAGCTATTGATCCACACAGTATAGCTGAGAGGAGCAGAAAATGTTCCCATACGAAGCATTGTTACAGAATCCTTTTAATGTGTATGTACATGGCTTCTTTTGCAGTGGTTTAGTTAACAACAAATAGTTTTGGAAGCCATGAAAACATTTCCAGTGCAGAGGACTAGCCATGTCTGCCTTTCTATTTAAAATTTGTTAGTCTTGAAAAGGTGTTAACATTTTCAATTGATTATTGTGTTTCTTCTAGCAGGAACATAGAGAGAGGATTGCAAAAAAATTGAAATCTCTCCAGGAACTTATTCCAAATGATAATAAAGTAGATTGGCAAACTAAACACAAAATATATTGAGCATGGATTTTCCAAGTCATTGCTAGTCTATATCTGGGCTTGTTTGCAATTACATCTCAAAGCTTTACCATTATTTGGTCGTTGCATTTTCGTAGGTGTTTGTTCCTTAATTTGCAAATGAGTATCCACTGAAATATTATGTTTTGGATCTTCCTCCTCTCTCCTTTGAATGAATTGTCTCAATGTTAAATGGTTTAGATTTTTCTATATTCATCTAAAATATTCCTCCACAAAGCACGTACTTGCTCTATTAAACTCTAAATTAAGTGAACTTCATGGATGAGATATGTAAAACTCAACATGTGCTTCTTAAGTGTTAAAATTGGCAACTAGGGCCAAACTCCATGTGGGTCATCTTATTCGGGGCTAATAATTATTAGACTCCTCTCATCGAGAGGTGTAGGATTGATCTAAATATCATCTTATTCCGATAAGTATTTATGGAGATATGAATTTATTTTGATTATGGAATTATTATCAAGCCAACCTACAACTCATGTAGGCTCAAAAGCCCAACAGTCGCATCTATTCAAACATCAATAGTTGTGTATAAATACAGGAGGCCTTGTCCTCATTTGGACTCACTCATCTCATCACATCTCTCTTCTCCTACTGCGCAGAAAGAGACTCTTCTCTCACACATGTGGAAGGAAGGACGCAAAATTAGGGCTGCTACTGCAGATCAAATGTTTGACCAGCGTTGACCATCAGTCTCCTTCTCAAAACTGTGTTATAGGCAAACCTGACTCTTTGTGGAAGGCTGCATTTTTTGGTGAAGGAATCAAGCCGATCTGATGGTCGGTTTGCAAGATAGTGTCTGCCCTAGTTTAGGGTTGATCTAGGGTTTGCTTCTACTGATGTAAATCAGATTTATGTACTATTTCTCTCTACTGAATTATTGAAGATAAAATAATATTTGATCAAAAGGTTTCCCCATCTCTCTCTCTCTCTCTCTCTCCTGCGCAGAAAAGAGACTGACTTTGAGTCAATGGAGGATGGTATGATACATCCTCATGACCTTCATTGATATGGGATCAATGATACTAGTCTAGGACCAGTGGTAGGAGTTGTACCCACTATGACGCTGACTTCAGGTCGGTTGAGACTGGTCTAGGACCAGTGGTACGCACTCTAAGACTAACTTCATGTCAGTGGAGGATGATACTGGTCTGGGACCAGTGGTAGGAGTTGTACTCACTATGACGCTGACTTCGGGTTGGTTGAGACTGGTCTAGGACCAGTGGTACATACTCTTAGACTGACTTTGAGTCATTATAATGCATCCTCGATCATTTCTTCTTCTTCGTGATTCGGACAAAAACAAAGCAGAACATAACAAAGTAGAGCAGAGCAGTACAAATCAGTACAGGGCAGAACAAGACAAAGCAGAACAAGCAAAATATAGTAGAGCAGGGCAAGAATAAAGTTGTACAGGGCAGTGCATTTGATGGATGAATAGTAGCGATCGACAGACAGATTGCAGATGGAGTTCTCCCTAGTTGAGAGGGAGTGTTAAAATTGGAAACTAGGGCCAAACTGCATGTGGGTAATCTTATTCAGGTCTGATAATATTTTTATTAGATTCCTCTCATCGAGAGGTGTAGGATTGATCTAAAGATCATTCGATTCTGATAAGTATTTATGGAGATATGAATTTATTTTGATTATGGAATTATTATCAAGCTGACCTACAACTCATGTAGGCTCAGAAGCCCAACAATCGCATCTATTCAAACATCAGCAGTTGTGTATAAATACAGGAGGTCTTTTCCTCATTTGGACTCACTCATCTCATCACATCTCTCTCTCTCTCCTGCGCAAAAAAAGGCTCTTCTCTACTGTGCAAAAAAGAGACTCTCTCTCACACATGTGGAAGGAAGGACGCAGTTTTGGGGAAGCAACTACAGAACCAATGTTTGACCAGCATTGACCATCAAACCTCCTCTTTTGAACTACGTTGTAGGTCCATCTGGACCTCCTCTGCAGGCCACATTTTTTGGTGGTGGAATCAGGCCGGTCTGACGGTCTATTTGCAAGATATCGACTGCCCTAGTTTTGATGATGAAGCCATTGATCTAGGGTTTGCTACTGCTGATATAAATCAGATTTATTGTACTATTTCTCTCTGCTAAATTATTGAATATAAAAGAAGATTTGATCAAAGGGTTTCCCCACGCATTGTGGGGTTTGTCCCTTGCTAACCGCCACATCTTGTGTCTCTTGTCTTGGCTTGTTCTCTGTTGATCGTTTAATGTTCTATCTGCACTTTACTTATGCATATGTGATTGCTAATCTGTGAATAATAATAAGAAAGAGAAGTAAATTGCTCTAAGCATAGAACATACCATAAATTAACATTAAGGCCTTACTAGTGGTTACAGTTACTAACTATATGTTTATAGGGCTCTCTAATTTTTCAAGACCTCCTTTTAAGAGGCAATTAAATTCAGAATAATTTACTGATGAACTTAAAGTTCTAGAGTTCAGTACATGTAGCTTGACTTGTCCAATCTCATTGTAGGATCAAATACTCTACTGATAAGAAATCTATCTTATACAGTTGAAATTATAGGGCTTGTTTATCCAATGCAGGAAACTCAACATTTAATCCAAGAGGCAAGAGATACATTTAAAACTTGGGCTTGACCTCTTTAAATTACATCATTTTATTCCAAGTTGTAGTATAATCACCAAATGCTTGAAGATGTCTAAATTCCAATGCATGACTAATTCTATTCGATTAAGTGTTGCTATATATCCATATATAGTTACATTCTAAGAAATTCAACATTTCATATAATTGAGATTTGAGTGATCTGAGAGCATGTGCCAACTAGAAACAACTATAAAAGCATAATTACTTTTCTAACTAAATTTAGAAAAAAAAAAAAAAAAAAAAAAAAAAAAAAAAAAAAAAAAAAAAAAAAAACAAACAAACAAACAAAAAACAACAACAAAACAAAATACTTATTCTTCTTTGGATCAAACACATGTTCTTCTCTTGAATTGCTAATGATAATTGGTCATGCTTTCTTCCAATGCCAACTTAAGTGAATGTATAATGCTTTTCATGTATTTGTATATCTCGTGTTTGAGAAAAAAATTACTCTAATATCTTAACAATAAAAAAGAAGCTAATTTATAACTTATAAATCAAAATATCATTTTTTTTCCTTTATTTGTATGATACGCGCTCGAGAAAATAATTATTCTAATAATTAAAAACAAAAAAACAAAACAAAACAAAGGAGGAGACATCTACATTTGTTATTGTTATTGTCTTCTAGGCATTTTTATGGCTAGTTACCTTTAGAGGAACATAATTTAACAAAATATTCATTCCCTTAAAAATTTCACGAGCATTTATTTTCCTGGTAAGTTTCTAGATGCACGTCAAAGATCTAGGACGCAACAATCTTCCAGCATAAATTCCCACGACAAAAATATGTTAATCCCTTTAGGCAAACTAAAATCTTTCGTCATCAACTACCTCAATTGCTACGTAGAGGCAACAACTAGCCCAAAGTGAGTGTAACGCTGAAACATGAATAAAATTGAAACAGGAGCAAGGTTCAAAGTGGAATAATCACATCTAGATAAACAATGAAGTAGACAAGCGTAAATCATGCAGCTTAAGATTTGCACGCATTTTTCTTAAGAATTAGCGATTTTATATATGTTTTTTTTATTATATTATTTACTATATGTAAATTCTTGTGTGGTTTTTTTTATTTATTCATTAATTTGATTAAATGAACAAATTTATAATCACAACCATAATATTCATTGAAATTTGAAAAAGAATATTAATAAAAAATAAAATAGAAATATAATAAATACAAAACCTTGTTGGATAAGCATGTGGGGCCAGTGCATGCAACCTAGGTGTCACAACTTTTGGTTAGTTGCTTGCTTGTATTAGAGGCTAAATTTATTTTTTATTCGCCTGGTTGGTTTCAACACGACAATGTTTCTTCATGGGAATAAACCAACTTCTCTCAGATCTTTGTCTAACAATTGGCAGGACTCAGTTTGTACAAGCTTTCACATCGTTACAAATTTATTTCAAGAATTGTAGTAAGTGTTGTTTTTAGATACGTTAGGGTTTATATGCATGCCAAAGGGAAATAGAAGAAAATAACAAGATTTTCATTTCCTTAATATTCTTTTATGCAGGAAACAGGGGAGCTAAACAAGAGATTTAAGTAATGTCAATTGAGTGGATTGATTTTCCTGTGTATCTCCATTGGCTTTTTTTTTTCATTGTTTTTTCTTGCACTATCAAATTTGTTGTGCGTGATGGAGTCAAAGTTTTGTTCAGCTACTATTCATTTCATTAATCTTCTTTTATGCAGTTTGTTTATCACTTTTTGACATTGTCATCCACCCAGACCCCTTTATCATCTACGAAACCTCCTTTTAACGCAATAGAGAAGAAGGAAGAAGAGTTCGTCATATACAGCTTAGTTTCCACGCCAAGCCCAATTTCTTATTCTTTTTTAATTGAAATGTTATTGCACCCAATCAAGCAATAATTAGGACCTTGAACTTGGTTTATATGGGACGTTCAAAATACCCCATTTCCAGGTGTTACATATGTAGTCGTAAAAAATACAAAATGTATGTTTCCCAAAATTTTACATTTTTAATGTTTTTTAAGATTTCGGGTAGATTTAGATAGGCCAAAATCCCAAAGGCAAAGCAACCATTTTAAGCCAATTTAGAGAGGGCCAGGAGTGAAGTAGAGTCCAACACACAAAATGATCATCTAAATGAAACAACAAGCTTAATATGGTTAGTGGGTGAGTCTCAGTTGATTGAAGACTCTCAGGAGTCGATAACCCACTATTACTTGCAATGAGATACTTGAAAATAGACCTTCTAAGGCGAATATTGAAGAAGGGAACTGTGTGCTCCCCAACCCGACTAAATGTCGTTGCGTTAAAAGGAACAACTTGAAAAAGAACTACATCAAGTTGCACCTCCAGAGCTAGAAAACATTGACCTTGATACCCCGCCTGATGTGCCCATTACTGTAAGTTGATAGAGTTAATACTTGTTGCATCTATACATATTTTATAGCTTATTTTTTTCTAATATTTTCACTATATTTGGTTGTCTTATAGGATTCATAGATAAGTATTTCACAAGAAAGCATCTGGCATCTGTCATGGCTAAACAAAGATATGGATTGGGCATCTAGCTTGTCTGGTAAGAACTTGGGTGATAGCCGATGAAAAACACAATGACCTCATTCATCCAGGTTAGTCTAAAATTTTGGTATAAGACTCTTATCCAGATTGTGTATATTGATAGATTTTCTAGCTTATTCACTAAAACAAACAATTTTGTATCTAATAATTTGCATATTTGTACATGTTTTGTTGAGGAACCACTTTATTTTGGAAAGGAATTAGATAGTTAGTCCAATAAATCTTATGTTTTAGTTTATGCTTGGAATCAATTAACTGGTTAAGATTGTTGCCACCCTCAGAAGTAATTATTATCTTATTAATTTTCACATTCATTTCTCTATTATATTAGTAATGTTTATGCAAAGATGGGAAAAATGACTTCTTTAATAAGTATACCAAATGCCCAGGAGGACACTATCACCATGGACAAAATTCGTTCGTAAAGACAATACTCCCGCCATTTCAAATGGAGGAGCTATTTGGTTATGTTGGTAAGTATCTAAAGAACAATTACAACAATTTCTCTTAATTTAACTGAAATCCCATTAAAATTTCAGTGGGCATGGTATCAATTCCCCCCCTAGATAGATATTTATGCTCCCCTAAAAAACCCCATTACCCCATTAAATTTCAGTGGGCCTGGTTCCAATTTTCTCCCTAGATAGATATTTATGCTCCCAAAAAATATTTAGGCTCTCTTCATCCCACTGTAAGAAACATTCAAGTAAAACTTGAGGGAATAGAAACATTCATATATTTAGGGAGAGAATGTATAGTTGGTATTCAATAATAAAGCACAAGCTTACCCATGTGTCTTTTCCCTTTTTGATGCATTTAGTAGAATTGGAATAACAAGATTTAGACATGAACTTTGTTTGGTGCTTGGAATATATGTGTTATACCCTGAATTTTGGGCAATGATCCAGCAACGTCAAACTTAAAGGGGAAGTTTGATGTATTTGTTTCTCCTGCCTCCGTTGCCTAAATCAATGGACAAAGAATTGACTTCTTCAAGTTTGTTTGTTGTAAAGATGGGAAGAAAATTCACATATTTCAAATGAAGAACAGACATGCAACTTGCCACCAAGCTATAGACTACACTGGATATGTGATGCGGTGGCTTGTGCACTGTATTGGATATGTGATGTGATGGCATTGAATATGAAGTTGTGAATTGCACCACATGCATAATGTGGTGGTATTGAATTTGTATTGAAGTGGAGATAAAACATTAAATGTTTCCCAAGTAATGCTAACTACAACCTAGCATTAAACAATGTTGAAGTGAAATTTTAAGAGGATTATCCTATGTTTTAATAAAATCGTACAATTTTGTCAACAATAAGATGTCGAAACTAAAACTTTGGATAAAAATGTGTTTGATCGAATATTTATGTTTAGGCATTAGTTAAAATGGTGAATACAGTGGTTGGTTGAAATAATTTAATGTTCGATCAACGCCAATCAATCACTATAGTCCCTGCATTGTAGAAAGTAGGGACTAACTAGCCATACTTTTTTGTAAGAAAATCAAAAGAAAAAAAAGAAAAAAGGCCTGAAAACTATCAAGTGGATGTAATTTTATTTAGTACATTGATTCCTTACTTATTTGGTATTCTTTTGGCTCTTGGATGGCTTTGGGTTCACCAAATTATCTCTTATGTGCATAACATATTGGGGGCAATGATATTTTATCGTGAACCCCCTTTCCCTCATTTATCATTCTATTACCATTTCTTGATTATCTTTTGTGGGAGATTAAAGCTTGTTGAATATTATTTAAACATGCCAAGAATATTTAGTCCTAACATTATTTTACCTGCTTTTTGTTTTTACGTTTAGTAGGTCTCATGTAACATCTACCATACCCAATTTCATTCTATTTCACCCACTTTATTACAATAAAAATGGTTGTCGTATTTCACCCACTTATACAAATTGAGTGGGCCTAATGGTTAAGAGCATGTGTTTCCTCCTAAGAGGTCAGAGGTTCAAAACCAGAGGGGGGTAGAGTGTGTATGCCTTCATAGAATTAGCAGTCAAATGGCTACGCGGAGGTGGGTCCCTTGTTTGCGTAGAGGTGGGTCCCTTGTCCCACAAACAAGGGGGTCTCCTACACCAATTTGGTGTATGGCTTGGCCGTGACCTTAAAATTGGATAATAATAATAATAAGGCCTTCATGCATCTTACAACGCTTATAGGACATTTGATGCCAAATCTTCTACACTTGTAGAAAAATCTGCTTTATTCTTATTGGCACTTACATTTCCTTTAAAAATAATTATCATATTCTTGATGTCTTGGTCTGTGTCTTCACTTGTACATGGTGTTCTTGAGATGATACTTATGTTTACAATTCAAGTTATTTATTTTTATTTTTTTTGGCTAGCGCATTTTGTATCCAAATTAAGTTTATTATCTGAATTGTTTTTCGCATAAAATCAATTAGAAAATATAAGATGTCATAAATTCAATATTAAATAATTCATAACATTACATAAATTCCATAAATTACGTGGAAAACTAGTTTCTTAGTAACTTCAATGAGATCTTTACAAGATGAATAAGCCATATTTATATGGAAATGTTATCAAAATAATTATATTACAAAATAAATAAACTATTTTTATATAAAAATATCACCCAAATATGAAGAAAAAATAATGAGTAAAAATAATTGTTAAATATATTAAAAAAATACTTCATCTTTTCAATTCACATAAATTATTATTATTGATGGTAGAAATCTTAATTATTATGCAATAATGTGTTATTATAGAATATTGTTTCATCAGTAATGTAAATGCTGGTTTGAATATTATCATAATTAATTTTTTTTTTGTAAATTTTTCTTATATTACTGTTGAAAGCCAATGAGATTATATAGAGTTTTGTTGTTAAGAGCAATCAAGATTCTCAAAATAACATTCTCAAAGTAACATTGATGCAATAGATCTAGATCTAGGTCATGAAAACCAAAATTGAGACCAATATAAACTAAATATGACCCAAAAAAATTGGGGAATATTATGATTGTTCATCTTCCTACCTTCCCCTATATTATAATCATGCTCTAAGATGATTGACTATATTGCATTGTTTATAAAGTAGTTAGTGTAAATTAATTTCAAAGAAAATACTCAAAGTATATGTACATTACAATGAAATTTTATTTTCATTTTATTGTTAATTTAACTTATAAGTCTCTGCTTTATAGCGACTATAACATTTATCTCGTAGCCAAATTGTAATAATAGTTTATTATTTTGCTCATTTTAACTAAAATTTCGAAAAATTATAAATTTTTAATTTCATTTTAACCAAAATTAAAAATAATTTTATAATTTACTCAAAATCTAATTTAAAATTTAAATATTTGAAACACTTATACCATAACTAACTAAAACTATGATAAAATCATCTAAATCGAAGTAAGTTTTGATAGTTAGCATTGCTCATTGATTTTACATTCTAATAATAATACGTATGTTTCATTTTCATAAATGTTCAATAGATTCTTAAAGGTTCACTGATTTCAAGATGATGTTTTGTTACTTTTGGATAATTTATTAATATACGTTCATGGAAGACATATTTGCTATAGGATTTTCATTGAGTCATGTGAGTGAGTTTATTAATGAACTTTGGACAAAAATTTATGCATGTGATCTTTTTATATGTTTTAGAAATGTGTTTTATAATTTTCCTAAAAATATTGGAAATGATAAAATACAATGCAATAGTATTTAAATATTTAAAGAAATATTAAAAGTATAAGATGAAGCCATCTGTATTATATAATCTTAAATTTGTTTTGGAGTGGTATATAATTTGATTTTTTTTAAATAAGTAGTTGTATATGTTTATTTTTTTAACAGAAAAGATTAAGTTTTTATTTAGTGATAAAAGGTTGGATCAGAGCTTAATCAACTCCTATTACATTCTTTCTGTAGATTGCTTTCAATCCACATAGCATCAACAGAATCTATGTTGTTGTAGTTACATAAGATACCTTGCATAGAAGCGTCAAAAGGAGAAACAAACATGTGATTCATTTTCGTTTCACGATGATAGGAAGAAACGAAACCTGAAGGCACCTAGAATCAACCAATGCGTCAGCTCTGTTCTTCGACCTTCATAGAAATTTTTAATTGAACTGTTGTTTTATGAACTTTCTTGTTTGTTGAATGCATAGATAATGCCTTAAGCGAGAAGGAGTATTAGTCGAGTTGAGTGGGACGAGCAGGGAATGAGGTTATGTTTGTTATGTTGTAACAGAGCCATGACATAGACTGGGTAGTCATCATAGTTCATATGTGATGAGTTCATTTGTATGTAACCTATGTTGGAAAAACATGGAGACAAATACTTTGTTGATTAGAGGGCGCTACGGGGAGAACATTGTCGCCATTGTCCTATTCTTGCATAGCTCGGGGACTTCTCTCTTATGGAATAGGGTGCCAAACAGGTGCTTCGTCATTCTTTGAAAGTTCTCCTTGGGCTAAGAGACAGCCCATGTTTTCCCTTATGTCCGCTTCCTTCATTAGATTTCAGAGGATGTGATAGAAGGAGTTGGTGGTGAAGTTCTGCAGCACTTTCCTGAGTCTCTGCAGGGTCTTGTTGAGCACTGGATTGTTGAGATAGTCACCAGTATTTATGATTTTTATTAGGATTTATGAATCCCTGAAGACTTGAATGTTTTTTCCTCCGTTCCCCTGAGCAAGCTGGCAAGCTTTGAGCAGTCCTAAGATTTTTGCCTGGTTGTTAGTGCTTTGTCTTAGGCCCCAACTGAAATTGTCTTTGTTGTGTCCGTCCAGGGAGTAGATTACACCCTTGCTCCTGATATCCCCAGATTTCCTTTGGAGGCTCCGTCGAAGAATATTGTGACTTTGCCTTATTTCTTCCACCACTTTTGAAAATCCAGTTCAGAGGTCCGGATCCACCACACTGGATTAGAGCAAGGCCGAGAGGGTTTCTTTTTATTGTTGGCACGCCTCAGAGATCCACCTAGCTAGCGAATCTCTTCTAGGAGGAGCTCATTGCCTGGCTTATGAGGCCGATTCTCGATAGTTTCAAACATCAATGCTTCGGCTTTGGTAGCCACTACAATGGGGGAGCGCAAATTGTTTTTGAAAATGGCTTCATTCCTTGCTAACCACACTTCTCAGCAAATGAATTTTGGTGTTGCATACCAGATTTTGGCCCACATGGATTTGCTTTTCAACACGTGAGGGGAACGCCCTTTCCAGGAGAAGAATAAATTAACTATTGTGAGTTGAGTTGGGGTTTGAGCATTGAGCCCGTGCATAGCTTGTGTCCATACTTCTTGAGTGAAGGGGCATTCAATATACAAATGATCAAGCGTTTCCTGAGCCAAGAAGTAAAGAGGGCATCTATGGGGCCTGATAATTCTACGTTTCGCTAAGTTGTCTCCTGTTAGGACCTTTCTATGCATGAGAACCCATAGGAAGAAGTTTATCTTTGGGAACCCAAAGGGGTCCCAGATGTGTTGCCATAGCGAAGGAGAGTGGATCTACAAGTGTTGTTCTTGGAGAGCTGCAAAGCCTTTCATTGCTTTGTAAGCACCGATCTTCCCCCAACCCCAAATGTCCCTTGAACGGAGGTGCACAGGAGCCATTTCCGAGATCGCAGCAAGGAAGAGGCGATGTTGGGGAAGCAGCCTATCTAGGAGGCGATGGAAATCCCAACTGATCCAACTCCCACTAGAGTCCCATCAAGAAATATCTGCCAGCTTGTGGATGCCATGTTGAATGAGCTAGTCACACAGATCTTCGAATTCAGGGGCGAATTTGAGGGGCTGGAGGCCCATGATCTTATCTTCCCATAGCCTGATTCTTTTCCTGTTTCCAGGGATTCTGTACAAGTGATATTTAAAAAATTCCCAACCACGGCTGCATAGCTTCCATAGAGTGGTTCCTTTACAAGAGGCCCCTTCATCCATATTGTTTATTGAGAGCCCGCGAAAATACTTTTTAATGAGTACTTGGCTTACCAGATGTCGATGATTTGAGAAGATTTTCTAGTGAATCTTTCCTCCCAAAACCATATTAGACAACTCGGGGTCTTTGACCTGAAGACCACCTTCTGATAATGGCCTTTTCATAATGTCCCAGCTAACCAAGTGAAATTCTTTTTGATTCCCCTTTCCTCCTTGCCACGGGAAATTTCGAATCATCTTAGAAAGCTGCTCGGTGATCATTTTTGGAGCCAAAAGAAATGAAGCCTAATAGATTGGAAGGGAGAAGAGAACAAATTTTATAAGGATAAGCTTCCCAGTTGTGGTAAGACACTGGCCGCCCCAAGTAGTCATTTTTGCCTTAATTTTGCTGATAATTTCCAGCCAATGAGGGGCCTTGCGAGTTCCCAGAGTTAAAGGCAGGCCTAAGTAATTGAATTTATCCCAAGAGGCAAAGCCCATGAAGCCCAGGGATTGAGAAATCCGAAGGATGGTATGCTGATCTATCGCCCAACTATACACAACACTTTTCCTCCTATTGACTAGAGCTCTGGAAACTCTGCAGAAGCTTTGAATAACATCGTTAAAAGCCCTTGCAATTTTAATGGAGGCACCTCCCATGAGAAGAGAGTCATTGGCGAACAAGGCATGCTTAATTGGGTCCGTTCCTCTCATCGCCCTAATGCCTGGAAGTGTCCCATTTAAATTCTCTGTTGTCACCTTTAAACTTAGGGAATCTGCCATCAGATGTACAGGAAGGGGGACAGCGAGCAGCCTTGCCTTAAGCCCCTCGAAGCTTTGAAGTAGTTAGTCAGCCTGCCATTTACTAAAGGGGCTATCCATGGCTCTCCAATACATGATTTAATAAATTTTATAAAATCAAAGCTGAAGCCAAAAGCAGAATGAACTTGGAGGAGCAAAGAGTGCCTTACTTGATCAAAGGCATTCACCATGTCCAACTTAATGAGCATCCCTTGCTCTTTGCGTTGGTGGCTGGAATGAATGGTTTCCTGCACCGGGATCACATTATCCAGGATATGCATGCCTTTAACAAACCCACCTTGGTTGGCAGAGATGAGTTTTTCCAGTAGAGGCTTAATCCTATTCGCAAGAAGTTTGGAAAAAAATTTGTAGGATGTATTGCAAAGCGAAATTGGCCTAAATCGATCAAAAGCCACTGGGTTCGCTTCTTTTGGGATTAGCGCTAGGAAAGTGGAGTTTGTGCTTCCTCCCACTTTGGCTTTTTGGAGGAAGCCTTTGATCATTCAAAATAAATCAGCCTTGATTATGTCCTAGCAAATTCTATAGAAATGAATGGAGAACCCATCGAGTCCTGGCGGTTTTTCTGGTTCCGTCATCTAGATGACATTGCTGATTTCATCTTCAGTGAAGGGCTTCAGGAGTCTTGAATTATCCTCCTCGTTTACCATTCTTGGAACGTGAGAGGAAGTCTAATGATTCCTCATCACCACCCAAACCTTCTTCTTTGTACAACTACTGGAAGTGAGAGGTTGCAGCCTCTTTTAACAGAGTTGTGCCTTTGAGGACAGTCCCATCAGGGGAGGTAATTTCAGCAATGTGATTTCTAGAGAGACGAGCTCGAATTTTCTTATTGAAGAAGGAAGAATTTTTGTCTCCAGATACAAGCCAGATATTACAAGATTTGAGCCTCAAGGATTCTTCCTCCACTCTGAAAGATCGAAGAGTGTTAAGTTGGGCTTCCTATTCATTTTGAATTTCTGAATAGGTAATGCCTTGTTGCTCCATGTCCAATTGTAGATCGAGCAGCTGCTTGGTGGTCTGCTTTCTAAGCCTGAAGGCTTTTTTATCCATTCTTTCAAGGTTTTTTTGGTGGCCTTTAGTTTTTGTTCTCACACATAGTTGGGCGATCCAAGAACATGGATGGGCCAAGCCTTCAAGACTGTGCCCATAAACCCATCCCTGTCTGACCAGAGGGGGCTGAATCGGAAGGGGATGCGCCCCAGTTTTTCCTCTTCTTCAAACAACAAAAGAATGGGTTTGTGATATGATGTCAACTTTGGCAGAATTTTAGTGGAGATAATATTTTTTAAGGTGCTTTGAAGTAAAAATTTGTCCAACCGGGCTGATATATGCTCCACCCCAGCTCTGTTGTTTGACCAAGTGTAGAGCCCTTTTTTTGGCTTAAAATCCAGTAGGTCCCATTCTTGAATCAGGTCTTCCACGAAGGGAAGGAAATGGTCTCTACTATTGTTTCCTCCTCTCTTTTCCTTTGGCTCAAGGATTAGATTTTAATCTCCTGCTAGAATTATATTCTTTGGGGAGTAAGCATCTAGAAAATCGGACAGGGTTTGCCAACAGTCTTTCTTTTCTACATAGAGGACTAGGACATAAAGATTAAAGAGGGTGAAGGTGATCTTACTTGCAAGGTGTCGGAGTTCAGTATAGATCCAATGTTGTGTTTAGAAGGAGCTCTCGAGCTAGCATTTTTCTTCCTCCCAAATAGTGGCGAGCCCACCACATGTACCTCTTGCACTTACTGCTTTTCCAGCTTTTGTTTTCCATTTTACTTTGTTGAGATAGAGAAGGGAACCCCTTTCTATTTTAGTCTCTTGGAGCATGAGGATCTTGGGGGATTCTGATTTCAAAAGGTTCTTCACTGCTTCAACTTTTAAGGGACTCCCCAGGCCTCTACAATTCCAAGAGACTAATCGCATAATTTACTAGCAAAGGGGGGAGCAGACCCTCCCTTGGGAGGCCTATTTATAGTATTTCTGTCAATGGACATCTCAATCGTGGGGTAGCTGCCTTGCATCTTTTGTCTCACAGCCTCTTCTTCCCTTACCTCCTTGTGAGATTTCCTCCCAAATCTTTTCGAGGGCCTCTCAATTGTCTTATCTTCCGAGGATCCAGAGATATCTGGAGACTTCTTCCTTGTCATCTCTACATAGGATGGGGGGCTAGAGGCACCTTTTGGAGGTCCATCTTATAGAGGACATGTTTCCTCTAGTCTTTTATCTTCTACCATAGTAATGGGTTGTTGTTCGGCCTCTTCGACTGCTGGAGCTAGGGGTTCTTTTGGTGTACTGTGTATTTCAAATGGATTTCTAGATGTCTCTTCTCTTGGAGGACCTATGCTCCCCTCCCCTTGTACCATGGGAGGTGCTTCACTCCCCATGAGCACTCCTTTCCCTTTGATTATGTTGTTCTGTTTAGTCGGTGTTGATTTCTAGACGTGAATCCATTGTTCTCCCTTCGAGTTCTTGACCTCAGCCTCTGTTTTATTTTTGCAATGCCTGGCAAAGTGCCTATAGCCATGGTAATGCTTGCATTTAAACAGGAGTTTCTCATAGTCTAACATTTTTATATGAGACCAATCAGCCACCGTGAGCTTTATAGCTTCAGGGAGGCCTTCCTCTAGGTTGACTTCTACATAAATTCTCGCACAGGAATATTGGTCCCTCCTTTCTGCATGGTCTATGTATTTTTCAAGCTTATTTCCTATGGTTTCTAAAGATTTTAGGTTCCAACAGTGCAGAGGTAAGTGAGGCAAGAATACCCAAACGGGGATAGCCGAGGGAACAACCTGATTCGGATCGAAATTTGGGGTCCATTGGTTCAGGTAAAGACCCTGAGGGCCCATGAAATATGAGCCATATCTGAATATGAGATTCCTATCCTCTATCGAGTCGAAGATGAACACGAATAAACCCTTACTGAATAAGTGACTTTTGATTCCTTCTTTTACGAGAGATCTCCAGTTCCTTTGCACCCAGGCATCAACAGCTTTGGGCGAGGGCCAAAGCCCAGTGAAATGCCCTATGAGCCCTCGTTCTGCTAGGTTCAGAGCCAATCTATAGGGTTCTTTAGTTAGCAGGGAAACCGTGGGGATGGTTTCCAACCTTTTTACGAACTTCTACTGGTGTTCATTGGCTGGGCATTTGTTTCATTTAGCTACGAGCTTCTTGAATGCCGTCAGCTCAAGAGGAAGAGGAGGATCGGCCTCAGGGTTCCCTCCTGGGGACATGTCAGTGGAGCAACACGCAAATGCATTGTGTACAAGCTCAGCATTGTAGCTCGCGCACAAAAATAAATAAAATAAAATTGTATATGTTTTAGTAGGTATATATGTATATGATATTTTCGGAGTAATGTATGTTTTTAGAATGCTTGGTGCTAAAATTAATAAGGAGAGTTGCTTGGCAGCAAGTCCCTGCCTTGATTATAAGGCATATGTTCATATAAGGAAAGCACATAAAGCATATGTTCATATAAGGAAAGCATATATAATTAATAGCTTGTAACGACAAACAAATAATATTGCCAGGTCAAGCACATGGCTCATAAATTAGCTAGAGTCATCTCAAAAGAAGTCAACTAAATCCCTTGAAATTTGTCTTTAAGCCCAGAAGAATGCCAAAGTTCTTTAAAACACACACAATTAAGTCTAAACGAAAAATTGTGGTTTTGATACATAACCATATTGCATATTCGAAACAACAAGCACAAATAAATTGTGGGCATGGAAAGCTAACAATGGAGCCAAATCTGACTTGATGAAGAACAGTCTCGCTAAAGACTTGGCCAAAACTGAGTTCCTTAAATTAATCAAGCTAAGAAAGTCCATACCCTTGAGGAGTCATGCCAAATGTTAAAGACCTTTTTTTATTTGCTACATGCCCTAGAAAATATGCAACAGGAATGATTGTTGACATAATCTATTGTATGCATTGTAATGTAAGTATAGGAGTAAATCATAATACATATTGAATCTTTTAAAGCTATCATTCTGATACAAGGTCTAGGATTCCAATAGTTGAAAACTACAAAAGAAAGTAACTTTGGTAGCTACAGGTCAAAATATCCCGCAATGTTTTCTTGACATTTGGTTGTAATAGGGTCAGGGAAGAATATATTGCACACTCGAGTTTCTTCTATGAAAGTCTCTTTTGGGCATGCCAAATTGTGACACTTCAAGTAAATTTGACAAATGAAGAGTTGTTAAAAGATGGCTTGTAGTTTTTACATTGCTAGGGAAATTATCTCAAGTTGTGTTGTAGAGTAATTGAGGTATGGTTTTGTCTCAAGTTGCAACATTTCCAAACATGAAAAAGGAGATTTCAAACATTCTAACATGAGGACGGAATGTTTTCCATAAAATATTTAGTTAACGATTCATTTTCAATTCATTTATGTTTCTTTCGACAATATCTTGTCTAGTAGATGTTATTGTTATCAAGCTAGGTTTTACTTTAAAGTTGTAACTGATGAGGACTAAGTATGGAAATTTGCAAAAGGGCTATGTTTGATGTGAGAACATAACTAATTAATGTGTATCAGAAAGTGAATTAGCTCAAATTTATAATAATATTTTGGCATGAAAATAAATTTCTTGAGTTGCTTTATTTTTCAAAGTTATTCTAACTGGATATTTCTAAGGAAACCTGCACTAGAGAATTCAACACAGTGACCAAAGAACTCCCTTATAAAGAAAGATGCTGAATTATTTATCTAATGTTCATTGTTTCATAAATAGATATAAGATGCATTTTCAAGAAATAAAGAGAGGCGAAGCCTGCAACCAGAGACTATTCAAGGAGTGAACAAAATGTTAAAATCACTAGCTAAGAATTTTCCTAGAATTTGTAGTAATGGGAATACCTTGATAGAATCAGTTATCCAGCAGAGAAAAGGCATGGTTGTCATTAATTACAAACAAAGGCCTTCATTATCCCTAGATTTACTTCTCCTCATTAAATTCTACTTTTGAGAATGAAAACTCACTGCCTTGACCTTGAATGGTCTATTCCAAAAGGAAATGCAGTGGACAAATCAAAGTTGCATGTGGCATTGTGATGTATAGGGTTTTCCTTTCTATATACACAATCCATCTAAGATGATACGAAAGAACCGACTTAATACAAGGGTCAATGACATTGCTGCCTTTGAAATCTGCAATGGCACAATGAAACTGACAAATTAATTCCTTCTTTTTTGGCTGAATATTAGTCTAGAAGCTAAGTTGTGGCAATACTTACATTGAGTAGGCTGAACAGGAATGATAATAAAACTTGTCTTGTCACAACTTTCAGAGCTTAAGTGGCCATGAACAACAAAGGCTAATTCAATGTTAGTCTCCCTTCCAATGGGTTCCGCTAAGAGACTTGGCTAAGCACTGGGATACTCACCTTACTCTGTTGGGATTTTCTAATTGTTTCCACTTGGACTCGCATAGATACATGTTCAAACATAGAATGGTCTATTCCAAAAGGAAATGCAGTGGACAGATCAAAGTTTCCTGTGGTATTGCGATGTATAGAGTTTTCCTTTCTATATACACAATCCATTTAAGATTCTACGAAAGTACCGACTTAATACAAGGGTCAATGACATTGTTGCCTTTGAAATCTGCAATGGCACAATGAAACTAAAAAAATAATACCTTCTTTCTTGGATGAATATTAGTCTAGAAGCTAAGTTATGGTGATACTTCCATTGAGCAGGTTGAAAAAGAATGATAAGAAAACTTGTATTGTCATAAGTTTCAGAACTTAAGTGGCCATGATGACATAGCTACCTACTACTTGAGAGTCAGTATTCTGTATTTTTGAGATTTTTGAAGACAGAGTGTCATTCATAGACAAGATACAAGAAACTGGATTGGGTGTTGCAAGCACTGAGATTCCCAATTCACTAGCACTGTCGTTGGTATTGCTTTGAAATGTTTCCAAATATTTAGGAGAAGGTGGTTTGTCAATAAGCGAAATCCTCTCCAGCATCTAGACAAATTTCCCCTTAGTCGGTTGTCGTGAGGGTTGCTCCTGACTACATCAAAATCTAACTTGAAGTACCCGCGTTACCTGATCAATATTAATATCTCTACCAAGCTTCTTGTTTGTAATGTTTAGAATGTTTCCTCTTTCAAATTCCTCAAATACCCACACTGAGAATTTCTTCCTCGACATCGAGGTATCAAAATTCCTTTTACCGCTTATGATCTGCAGTAAAACCATTCCATAACTAAAAAATCACACTTGGTAGTGATGGGTAAATTGGCAAGCCATTCTGGAGCCAAGTATCCTCTTATTCCCCCAAACACTAGTCAATGAATGCTTGTGATGACCTTTGTGATCGATGAGCTTGGAGAGTCCAAAGTCAGAAACCTTTGCACTCAAATTATCATCTAGGAGGATGTTCTCAGGTTTAATATCACAGTCAACAATGCAATCCCTACATGCTTCGTGCAAGTAGGTGATGCCCCTTGCAGTTCCAAGGGCTATACCGAAGCGTTGATCCCAATCTAGCATCCTGGATTGCTCTAATGAAGAAAAAGGAAATGTGTCTAGGGAAGAACTTTTCATGAATTCATAAACCAGCAACGTATGGCGACCTTTTGAGCAAAATTCAATTAGCCTAACTAGATTCAAGTGATGAGTATTTCTGATGGTTTCCACTTCCATGCGAAATTTCCTCTCCCCTTGTTCAATCCCTCGCAACTGCTTGATAACAACTATTGTCTTGTTCGACAGTTCTTCCTTGTACATCATTTCAAACCCACCTAAACCCAACTTTTCCATAAATTCCTTGTTGATTGTTGAAGTTCCTTGTATGAAAATTGAATTGGAGCCCCTGAGGCATAGTCCAGGAGTGTGTATTGGGATGGTAGCTGCCCAATTCTAAACCTAGAATTATTTCTATAGAAAATAACCAAAGGCATATAGGTATAGTAATCAAGGCAATGATAGGTCCTACAATTGTCATTGAAATTAGAATAGGAGATAGTTTGGTTGATTTCACAAACCTAATTGCAGGGGTGGCGGTGCTAGAGTATGACCTGGACCACATACCTTTACATAAGAAGTACTTGGAATGGTTGTTGATTGGTAGGCACTTGTGAAATTCTCATTCTTTAAACGGCAAGTACCCAAGCCATCCGTCGTGATTGTAGATGCAACACAGAGTTGATTCTTTAGGCAATTCAGTTGACAATCTAGAATGCCCAAATTGTATATCTCCAACTGTGACTCTGATTCTGGAGGATAAGAAAATAATTCGGTATTTTTCAATACAACCATGCTCTAGTTACTGCACCCTGTAATGTCCTTCTCTCCTGTGCACCCTTGTGTGGGATCCTTGGGATCTATTGGAACGAAATATGAAGATGGACAGATGCAGTAGGGGGTTGTGGCATTGTAAACACATATTCCAAAGTTCCCACACCATCCAAACACTTGGATTTGGTCTTCTACTGCACTCCAACCCAATTTCCATGTTCCAGAGCTTTCCCATCCTTAGGTCCTTAAATTCCCATATGATTCAAGCTTGATCCTTTACAATGTGATTGGTGAGTCAGTGTAATCATTGTTGTATGCACTCAAGAGCTAAACACCAGAAGAATTGGAGACTTGAGAGTGTAAAAAAACCTTGATTGCTCAAATGCGTTGTGGAGCCACTAGGGACACCCTAATTCCAGTATGTGATTTTATTCCTTCATTTCAATATGAAATTTCCATTATTGTCCAGAGTGAATGAATAAGGATAAACATAGAGGCTTTGTCCTACATAGAAACTCTAATTGACCAAGAGAGTATCAGTAGGATTGGAAAAATTATATTTAGCGATGATCCGGATTTAAACAGGAACGCAACAAAATATAGAGATAACCATATACACAAAGATGCAGCGAAAATAATACTTCATTTCATTAATGGAAAACACTGAAATATGCTTACAACCAGAATTGGAAATAAACCAGCTAGGGCGATGGTAGCTTATCTCTGAGAAGAGATGTGTGGCTACATGCCTCTGACTGTGTTACAATGAGGCTCGAAGGCCTATTTATTGTTGAGAAACAATGGAAAAACCCTTCACATTCCAAAACCTAACCCTGGAAGATGAAACGCCAATTGTGGGCCCCGTTTTTGGGTAAGTTGGTACGTCAACTTCCCGGGGTTGCGAATTGGTCGTCTTATCTCTGTTTG
>APFE030325228.1:9646-28134 GCA_000404065.3 Pinus taeda
GTTCAGAATGGTGTCTATTTTGATGTAGCTCTTCTTGCTATAGCTGTGATTCAAGCTGCAAAAAATCGATCTTTTCTCGTGCATTTTGCAAACAGGTTTGAATATTAGAGAGAGAATCCTTGCTAACTTTTACCATCCCATCAATACTGGAATGTATTAGGGTATTTAGTAACTCTAATACATCATCCATTCGATCCATTTCAAAACAATATCACTGCAAAAATTGATTTTTATACAACTTTATCTTCAAAAATCTTCAAGTATGTAGGCTCTCAATATACCTTCATATACTGTTGTTTAGTGCAAGAAAAATCTGAGAATGATCAAAAATTAGCTGAAGATGTCCTTTGTTGTACCATATAAAGTGGTATTTGGTTTCAACAACAATATGTGCATAAAATATTGCTGAAGAGTTTCCTTAAATTCATACATTCAACCTCAACAGTGCTTTAGAGTAAAATACTTCAGAAGGAAGTAAAGATGGTCCTCAACATATATATAGCACTTAGATGTGCTCTTTCCATTTGATATAATTTCAGATCAGAACTGTACTTTTAGATAATATTAATGAGAAACTTATCAAATATATATGGCTCGACCATAAATCAACTTAGAGTCTTCGTATCAAGGTATAATCTAGTGTCCCCCTGCGTAGTATATATCTGGATCAACATCTGCTGCATTTTGCCAGACTTGTAATGCTTAACAACGCTAGAACTTACATATTAAAAATACCTATTTTCATTTTAAAATGAGAGGATCATCATCTTATGGAAATTGAACATCTTAAGTTGCAGAAACAAAAATTGCTTGAAGAAATTCGAACACTCCGTGGACAAAAGGCATTGTTGGCAGCAACTAGGCCCGGACAATTTGGGTCTCCAATCGGATTTCAGAAATAATTTGTAGCTGAGGAATGCGGAGAATATTATCTGCAGTCAAGGGCACCATATGGTTCTTGCAACGGAAGGCACACTAATTTATCAAATGACTTCATTCACCCAGCTAACCCGGGTTCATTAGTTTTTGCCCGATCTCCTTTTGGCCTCAACAGAGGCTCTGACTGCCGGTTTAAATTACAGGGCCAGTCTCTGTTACACGGAGCAAGATATTTCGATATGGATGCACATAGTCAAATTCTCTTAGTTTGCCAGAAGGCTTCAGAACTGGGCAGTCAGCACTTTCTCACAAAAATGAGCTTTTTGGCTTTATTAGAATGTGAACATATACATCTTCCCCATGAGACAGGAGCAATTCGTGCATCATTAAAACATTGCAAATACCTCTGAATCCTTGCTTTAGGAGATCATCAATCCTATGTCAAATATTAATATCCTCCACAAATGATCATCCTGAGATGATGCCAAAATCATAAGATAAGGTATACAAGATTTACATCTATCTTGTTCACAACTTCAATTGTGAATGAGGCTATAATACTGTCATTGATATACAGGGTTTACATAATGATGAACGGCCCATAAGAGATGTTGATTTTACATTCATAGGGACCTCAATACCGGTAAGCGATACAGATATGGAGAGTTCCGGGCACAAACTGTTTGAAAAACCCAATTCTCATGTCTCACTAAAACCCACAATTGAATCCATTGAAGACGGCAAGAATTGAAGTGACCACCCAATTATATAACCTTATATTCAAATGAGCAGACGGCATCCAGAAAACAAATTCCAAACAAACGTGGCACAATGGAGGCTCGCGTAATGTTACATGAAGACAGATACACATAACGGAACATCCCAAATCAGCATTCTCTGAAAACGTCTTCAGAAGTAATAACACACTCAAATCGTTTAAACGCACAGCGTCGCCATAAACTCTTTCCAAGACATTTTAGTTTGCTGTCTGAATTTTGAAATACATGTAGCAGTCTCACGATTACAGGTATAAAGCCTTACATTATTCATTGCATATCCCTCTCCTCTGGAAAGCCTGCGGGGCCATCTACGGCTTTATCTGATGACTGTCTTCGTGTGGTGAGAGGTATTACAGTGGGCAACGAATTTAATTACAGTGAGCAGTGATTTAAACCGGGAGGATTTTTTTTTTTTTTTGTATATAACCTGAGTAATTAAAATTAAATGCCACAATGGAAATGTTTGACAAGCTAGAGCTTTATGTCAGAAGAGGGGCTTACGAAAGGCTTATTGACTTTCTTCGGTAGCTAACAGAGGTGCCGAAGACGAGCTTTCTGAATCTCTCTTAGAGTGATATAAATAAGGTCGCATGAACCTTCTAATGATAAAATCCTCTGGAGTTTAGCCATGGTTAACCGTTGGAACCTCTAAGACAAGCAAGGAAACAACATTTCGTGTACCTTGGCGGCAGAACAACGCCATTTATAGGTGCCGACCAGAAATAACAATAAATATAAATCTTAGACATTGCGGTAGTGGCGTACCGAATGTATCAGTGCGCATGTTTCCATTGAAATGGTGTAGGTTCAGGCATTTGTTAAACTGAAAAAAGGAAGGAATTAACCCTTTGTACGCTACTTACTCGATTCTCTTCAACAAACTCTTCCATGGCCTGTGTGCGGCGTGCAGTACTGCCTTCTATCAAGCCAGCATTTTCAACAATCCAGCTACACCCACAGCGTTCAATCCTTCACAATCTTTCACGCAGAGATTTGGTACAGGTGGGTTATGGATGGCAGGATGTCAGGCCATCATTCACGCAGAGGCAGCGCTGGAATAAGGCAGAGGCGTTATGTCAGAACAATAAGGGCAGCGCTGGACAGTACAACGCAGGGCGCAGGTAGCAGTATGGCAGTGTATGAAGCAGGTAATTGGATATGGAGCAGAACGCAGGGATGGCAGAGTTAATGGAGCGTTACAAAAGACTAGGCCAGCTCTAGTCAGCACTATTCAAGGCAACTCAGACCAGTTGCTCAGGGAAAACAGGCCACACATCATGGCTCTGATACCATGTTAAACAGACATGGTGAGGGAGAACAAATAGGAAAAAAATAGGAAAGATAAATCATTCAGTACATTTTTTATTCACAAAAGATGTACATTTATAGTACAATATGGTGACCGTTGGAATTCACATCCCAAGGTCCCTTGGACTGCTTTGTCCATTCGGCTTCCACGCTAACCCTTTAGGATTAGGTGTCCAACACAACTAAATTTTGTAAATCTTTGTTTTGCACTAGTTGCATATCCTCATAGTTGGGCAATTTGTAAAAGTGATGTTCATAAACAAATCACTTATTTGCAACAATGTTTTCTTTGCCATTGTTATGCTAGTTTGGCTTGTTGATAGTCAATTTGAATGGAAAATTTGGGAGTCAAGTTTATTCCATTTTGTAAAATTCATTTCTATTTGTAGTTTAAGAAAGCATTTTAAAATTGTTGTATGAGTAGTTGCAACACATTCAGTATATTACAAATGTGTTAAGCACTCAGTTATACGAGTATTCACTATGTGAAGCTTGTTTGGTTCATTTGTCAAAGTCTTTTTGGGATCTTATCCTTGATAAGGATTTTGCAGAAGATCACCATGGGAATCCTTCTTGGGAAGGTTGTTGTTGTAGATGGCCGTAGCGACATAGACAAACCAAGAAGAACATTGAACTTGAATTCTTCGGTCGGGTTATATTTCAAGTTCATCCCTAAAAATAGGCAAGACAAATACAAGTCAAGGCACTACAATCATCGATTGGATCGAGTTTGGAAAAGTGAAGGAATTGTACCTTCAAATGTTGAATAATTGAAAGTGAACTTTTGGGGTCCAAAATTTCCAGTGGGGAAGAGTGATCAGGAGCTCAAAATTTTCCAAAACTTCAAAGTTGTCCAACTAGTGTGTAACCTGAATGACCTCATAGATCTCGTCATCATGATTTTCGCGCAACTCATTTCGCAAAAAATCGATATCATATGCTCAAGATATTGCGTTTTGATTGTTTTGCCAAATAGGGGAATTTTAAAAAAAAGGACAGCGCAGTCAACAGTTTGTACTTCTGACATGGCATTAACAGGGAAAGTGAGGTGGAAATTGACTTGGTTAATGCATTCTCTGGTGAATTGGGTGGTGCCAAGTGGCACTTTGTTAGTGGTTCGAGTGGCAAGTTAATAGTGGTCCAAGTTTTTTTGTGGTGGCCAACCATGGGCTGACACATGGCCCAGCCGGAGGCTGCCACGTGTCAGCTCGAGAGGCCAACAAAAGTATTTTATCTATCGGACAGAGGCAACAGCGGTTGAACCCGCGACCTCCCAACACACAACAAGAGTCATCACCATTGCACCTTTTAACATATTATGGTTGTGCCCACTACTTAAATGTTATTGTCGCTCGGTTTGGGGGTTTGGGCGAACTTAACCACCCACCCCCCCTATGTGAATGTCAGCGTGACCGTCAGCCTTAACCGCCACCATCGAACATGGTCGCTGTTGAAAAGTGTGCAACAAGAAATGCTAAATTTAGAAAGTGCTAAAAACATAACTGCTAAAAATAGTACTTCTAAAAATAGAAGTTTGGCCAATGAGCATTTTGGCCACCTTGGGTGAGAAGTGAAACTACTAAAAATAACATCTTCTAAAAATAGCATTTCTGGGCCCCTTCCTATTTATTGCAGTCCCTGATCCATCTATAGGAAGTAAATTCGAATTTGGTCTTACTAGCAGTTTGGAATATTAATTAATTAATTCGCCATGAGTTCATTAGTTATGGAAAAGAAAACTTGAAGTCTTTGTGAGAACATGCAATTATTTCTCCACTAATTGGGGGATGTGTCCTTGATTTGCTCCACCCATTGAGGAATTAAGGATGATTTCTATATTGAGAGGATCAGTTGACTTAGTTTAACTTAGTCAAGTCTAGTTAGATTAATTTAACAAGTTGTTAAATTAATGAGATATAGTTTGTTGATGCTTGCATGCATGTGACAACTATTATTTTCAGATAACTATGTATTCACTCATGGATAACTGATGCATGTCAGTTCAGACAGAGACCCAATTGAGATCAGAGAAAGGGACAATGTACTATTAGTTGGATAAATATTTTTCCTATAAAGGAAGCTCATCCATGATGAGGATTTATCTCCTTCAGGTTTGTGCAGTTAGATCAGAGGTTAGTGAGTGTGTGAAGAGGCCAATTCACACAGGTGGTAGCACTGGACCCCAAGGAAACTGCACAAGGAAATAGGAGGCTTGGAGGGAAGAGGAAAAGGTTTGTGAGAATCCTTTGACTGTCTATGAGTAGCAGAGGGATAGTACTTAGAGCTGGATAGCTTCTGAGCTAAGGCTTTGTGTAATCCGGACTATATATCCACTTGTATGATAATACAGAGATGGGGTTTTAGGCAGGTGTTTTCCTTGAGTAAATTCTTCTGTGTTATGTGTGATTGATTCCTTCTTATCAGTTATATGTGTTCTTCTTGATGTTGCTTATTGTTAATTAAGCTTCCACTAAATTGTTTGTAGAAGAAGATCAAATGTTTTGCTTTAGTGCATTGCATTACCAGGTTGATCTACAGGTGGGAAATTTCTACATGGTATCAGAGTTGATTGATTTGTATAAAATTTCTACAATAATTCTACATGGTATCGGAGCACAGGTGATCAAGGAAGAACCGTATACTGAGAGGAGATTTCAAAGTTTTGAGTTTTGGTCCGAGAGTTTGCAGAGAAGATCTGAAAATTTATGTACAAATTTTTCAGAAATAAATAGCAGATTTGGATTCCTTGTGGAAAAATACCCAAAATAAAAAATAAAAAAAAAAATCGGCTGAATCAGAGTTCGGAAGAGGGAGATATCACTAATTTAAAATCAGCTCTTTTTCTAGAAAATTTCATGACGGCGAGAAAGTGGAAATAGATTGGTGTGCTAGCCAAGAACCTATATGCACTTGAGGTACAAGATGCATGCAAAGCCTTGAGGAGCAAGGCAAAGGTTAGATACTTGGTGGTTGAGAGGGAGAGTAAATTACCTCTCAACATGCAGAGCTAGAACAAGTCTCAAACAATTGTGGAGGAGCCATGATTGGTGTAACAACTTCAAGAGGTTGTGGAGCACACACAACAGGGGAAGCTAAGAGGGGATCGAGTAGATACATCTACTCATGCAGAGACCTCCAGTAGGGGGAAACTTCAAGCCAAGTGGGCAGATGGATCACATACATTCGTACCACCAGGTAGGAGGTGGGGCAATGTAGAGTGACTGTCCGAAGGAGGAGGGGCAGGATTCTTGAGGTACCCAACCTCTTGGATGAGACCTTACTACGAGAGCCCCAATGTGGAGTAGCAGGAACTGACTGATTGGGTAGAGACGGATGCGGATGGAGTAGCAGAGAGAGCTACAGTGCAGGGAATCCCACGACAGTGCAGAGCATGCAGGCTACAGCAATGCGGGAGGCACAAGTGTGTTGCACAATGCAAGGTAGCACAGAGAAGGGTGCAATGGTGCAAGATGCATGGAGATGTTGCAGTAGCGCAAAGGTCAGAGAGGGAGCACTTGTTAGTAACAGGTAGAGCTTCAGCATCAGAGTATGTTTCTAGCCCAACAGAGTGGTCAGTTGAGAGTTTTTTGTTCTGAGTGTTGCTGGAGCAACTGCACTTGGTAGATGTGTTGCATGCAGAACATTCCAGAGTTACATGATCGAGTTTGAGAGGAAGCCTTTCTTGTTGAGAGGGATTTTTGAAAAGTGTGCAATAAGAAATGTTAAATTTAGAAAGTGCTAAAAATAGCACTTCTAAAAATAGCAGTTTGGCCAATGAGTATTTTGGCCACCTTCGGTGAGAGGTGAAACTGCTAAAAATAATACTTCTAAAAATAGTAGTTTACTAGCCAATGAGCATTTTGGCCACCTTGGGTGAGAGGTGAAACTGCTAAAAATAGCATCTTCTAAAAATAGCATTTTTGGGTCCCTTACTATTTATAGTAGTCCCTGGTTTATCTATATGAAGTAAATTCAAATTTGGTCTTACCAGCAGTTTGGAATATTAATTAATAAATTCTCCATGAGTTAATTTGTTATGGAAAAGCAAACTTGAAGTCTTTGTGAGAACATGCAATTATTTCTCCACTAATTGGGGAATGTGTCCTTTATTTTCTCCACTGATTGAGGGATTAAGGATGAGTTCTATATTGAGAGGATCAGTTGAATTAGTTTAACTTAGTCAAGTCCAATTAGATTAATTTAACAAGTTGTTAAATTAATGAGATATAGTTTGTTGATGCTTGCATGCATGTGACAACTATTATTTTCAGATAACTTTGTATTCACTCATGGATAACTGATGCATGTCAGTTCAGACAGAGACCCAATTGAGATCAGAGAAGGGACAGTGTACTATCATTTGGATGAATATTTTTCCTATAAAGGAAGCTCATCCATGATGAGGATTTATCTCCTTCAGGTTTGGGCAGTTAGATCATAGGTTAGTGAGTGTGTGAAGAGGCCAATTCACACAGGTTGTAGCACTGGACCCCAAGGAAACTGCACAAGGAAATAGGAGATTTGGAGGGTAGAGGAGAAGGTTTGTGAGAAGCCTTTGGTTGTCTATGAGTAGCAGAGGGATCGTATTTAGAGTTGGATAGCTTCCGAGCTAAGGCTTTGTGTAATCCAGACTATATATCCACTTGTATGCTAATACAGAGATGGGGTTTTAGGCAAGTGTTTTCCCCGGGTAAATTATTATGTGTTATGTGTGATTGATTCCTTCTTATCAATTATATGTGTTCTTATTGATGTTGCTCATGGTTGATTAAGCTTCCACTAAATTGTTTGTAGAAGTAAATCAAGTGTTATGCTTTAGTATATTGCATTACCAGGTTGATCTATAGGTGGGAAATTTCTACATGGTATTAGAGTTGACTGATTTGTAGAAAAAATCTACAATAATTCTACAGTCGCTTGACTACCTACATCTAACCGCCAAAGTTCTCCGCCATGTGAACACCCGCCACCGACTGTTATGCTAACCACCAGATATGGCAGTCTCCAAACCACCATTCAAACCACCCTTCCAAACCGCGCAATGTGACCACATGTTGGAATTTAATGTAATTTCTGGCGGGTTTTAGTGGGATGATTAACAATCCTATTAATTCGCCTGAAAATTGGGGAATTTGTCGCTCCGATAGCGGAATTTCGGGCAAAATTGCAGGTTTGTTACCGGATTTTGGGCAATTTGTAGAGTGAATAGTGGGAAAATGAGGAGAGGTCATAACTTCTCCAGTTTTTGACCAAATTGGGTGAAAAAAGAGGCTAAGTGGCAATTTTTAGACATTTTGGACTCATTGGAGTAGCTCTCATTATCAAATGAGCACTTCTAGATAGGATTTTTTCAAATTGAAGTCTATGGGTGCCATGGTCAACGAGTGTGTTGAATTATTTTATGGAGGAGTTTGAAGATAGAGATGACCTTGCAGGGGTTTTCCAGCCTCCATGTGCTTTCTGCAACATCTATTACATCAGTGTTGTAGCTTTTATTCCTCTTTTCTCTATGTGTTTTGGATGAGACACTTGTTTATGTAATTCAAGAGGATTGTGGTACTATGGATGCTCTTTGAAGTTGCAATATGGGGTCTTGGTGCAAGATGCCTTTGTTTGCTTAAATCTAGCTTAATATGTATATGGAGTGATAACTCTTGCAGAAGCTTTTCTCTTTGAAGGAGAAACTAACCATTCCATTGCTCAACACTTTATGTACTCTTCTTTTTCTAAACATTGAGCATAATGAGAAGGGGTCATGCCATTAGAGATGATCCACGGAGATGTAGCCCAAGAGGGGTGAACTCCTTTAACAATGGTTGGTGGATTACTAATTGATGTAGGATTCCATTCAATGTTTTGAATTCATGTTTAAAGTTTTCATGAAATTAACATAAGAAAATACACATAAAAATTCATGATTTTACTTGTTATTTTGGAGTACAAACCTCAAACACATTTTTGTATTCTGATGAGGGTCTTAGCATAGAAAAACTAATATTCCACATTCAGATCAAGCATTGAGTGCTCTGTGTTGTTGTCGTTTTTCATCTACTATCATTTTTGTTGGTTATTTGTTGCATCTGTGTTCTCTTTCGTTGGGGTCACCATTGAGGGTTCAGGGCTTTGAAACCTTGATTTTTTTGTCATGAATTCACTTCACGCTAGCCATCATAAGTGATGAAGCTACTTGTCAGAGCATCTCCAAGCATTTCTTGTAGGTCAGAGTATCTTCTGGCATTTATTTTCTTGTCGGTCATAGTATTTTCCAGTTATGTTCTTTCTAGTCAGTCAAAGTATCTTCAGGCATGACCAAGGTGCCCCTTTTTCATCTCTTAACGCATCCATGTTAGTCAAAGCATCTTCAAGCTCTTTTTCTCAACTATTTTGAGCATGTGGGTGAATGAGGCATGTCGAAGTATATCCAAGCACATCCAAGCCAATCAGAGCATCTTCCAGCTGTTTTTTCGTTTACAAGCCTTGTATCATTTTTACTTTAATATTGGCCTATTTTTAGTACGCCATGCGAGGTATTTTGGCAGGCCTATATACCCTATGATCATGTTACTTTCACAATTTATGTAAACAATTTCTATTTTAATGTAAATTATTGATTTTTTCTTTCTAAAAAAACTTACAAAATTTTAAAATTATGATGCATGTTTAGAAGATTGGAAAAATTAACTTACAACACTAAATAGTTATGAATAAATAATTTAGAAAATTCATTATAAACAAATTCAACATTATAAACCATTCACGCATTTTTTCCTTCTATTTCTTTATTTTCTAAAAACATTAAACTATTATAATATATTATATAATATAAATACATTTTCTCAAAACATTATATTATAATACATTATATTATAATGTTTTGTATTATTTAATCATGAAATATTTTTTATCTAGATTCCTTAAGGAGAATTTATTGTGTGATAAAGAATTAGAGGATATAAGAAATTTAAGATCTTATAAGAAAGTGACCAACATTTATCTAAACATTTAAAGGTATCTTTGTGTTTTAACTAGTATAAAGAAGAAAATCAATATTGTTAAAATGATGACAAACTCTCACAAGCTACATAATGAATGAAAGCATGCATTTGAAAATTCCCAAAACATCAATGAATGAAACAATATGTCATATTTATGACACTAAAAAGAATGAAGATATAAACATTCTCTTTTCTAACTTGTATAGCTCAAAATTTCAAAATATTTGTCATCATATTGACATGTTGAACGTTCAAACAATTTTCTAAATTCTTTTTAAGCACATAAATAATAATATAAAGAAATCCAAACAAATTCTTACCTTTCTTAATCTCTTATAAAACAATTATGATCTTAATGAACATTAACCACCATCATAGTGATCATTACAAATTCTAAAACTTATTATAATTAATTTATAAACATGTACACTCAATATTCATCACATTTTACTTTCCCAAAATAGTATGTATAAATATAAATTTATGTATGTAAACAACGTCCTTTATTTAAGAAAAACAGTTAGCATGTGAATATTTGCATTATAGGTGTTAAACACAATAATTGTATAAGATGAAGTTTAATATTTTAAGTTTTATCTTGTTTTTATTAGATCAAACAATATAATTATTCAAAAGATTGGTGTTTGAAATGTATTTTTGAATATATAAATACATTAAAAACCTCAAGAAAAATCTAAAAACTTTAATTTAGATGAATTTCATCATTCAAATATAAGAAAAACATAAAAATATTAAACTATACTATTATATCATATAAGATCTTAGATCTTATTGTTTCTCTTTAATGTTTTATGTTAGGTTACTATGATTATAATTATCAACAATTCTATCACAATTGAATAAAGATCATTAGGCTAACATATAAATGTTGCAATGCAAATAGGGAGGTAGATTATTGTTTAGTTCTTTCTCTTCCATTACGGACCCTAACCAACTTTTGTTGTTAGTCGGCCAAAGGTGCTTTTAGTGTTAAATTTTTGTTTTTTCATACAATAAATGGTTGGTATAATTAGCCCCTACAAAGGCAAGACGACAGAAATTGATTTTCATGTTGACCACTATTAGTTTAGTGTTTCCAAATGCAATTTACAATATTTAAATTTGAAATATAAATATTTATTTTTCAATAATAATAAAAAAATTGTAAGATAAATTTTATTGTTTGCAAAAAACTGGAGTTTACATCAAGAGTAACAATAGTATTTTCAGTCTCTCATTAGGGAGACCAAACCATATCCAGAAGAAAAAAAATGTCTCCACAGAGAGGACAATGGTAACTAAAAACAATGAGAAATTACAAAAATCAAAATATAATTAGAGCATTGACCTATGATACTTTGCCTAGAAATATTTATAGCATAAGAAACATAGAACATCGACATGAAATGACTAAACTGAGGGATCTGAATCCAAGAATACAATCTATATAGATCCTTTGATGCAGTGGGAACATGCATGTAGATCCATTTTATTCTAATTATCTTCCTTAGCTCCTAGCTAAACTTAGAGTTATAATGCTCGTGGTCAAAACCAAGGGATAAATGTCAAGGTGCTTAAGTCTATATTTCTTATATATTGATGTTTTCCCCGTCATACTTGAACTCCACGAAATTCGCCTTGTGTGTGATCCGGGGTAATGGAACCGGATATGCCTCTATTTCTTCTGTAATTAGGATCCAGATCTCTATCAACTCAACTGTATGTTTCATGGCCCAGATATCACCCTTTTCCTTTGATTTTAGTCTCCAAGCCTGGATGCCTTTTCCACCAAATAATTGTTCGATGAATTTATATATATGAGAGGTGGGAACTGAGCACTATAAAGCGCCGAGTGACACAAAGCCAGATTTCATGAATTGAGCCCAAAAACCTTTATAAAGGAAATTAACACTTTACCTCGGCCCGATGGGCCCTGCTAAGAGTTTATTTGGATATGTCTTTTATGCGAATGAACTTTTAACAATAGCACTTTGTTGCAGGACTATATCTCTTCCAATCCATATATCTAGCTCGATTGGGGATTCAAAAGTCTCAATTCCTTTGCAGGGCCTGAATAGACTCAGATCCTGATTTACTTACTCTCGAATCCTGATTTACAATCTCTTAGGCTTAAAAGGAAATCGACAAGGGTAACCTCAAACCACTTCAGCTCAGTAGCTAGCCCTACTGAGCATGAGAGATCTCTCTAAGTCTCTTATGAGTGATATGACTTCAAAGAAAATGAATTTAGACTAGATACGTGTATTTGTTTGTTTCTTTATGAAAATTTGGTTTTTTAAGGATTTACTGAACTTGGGGTTTGGAGCCACAAGTAGGTCTAGGTTGTGGGAATGCAGGAGCAAACATAAGAAGGAGCTAGATGTCAAAATCCATGGTGTAATTTGATTATTTTTCAGTGTAGTATAGAGGATATAGTGTGGAAGAAACTAATGAGCATAAATCAACATGATTTCATTAGCTTAGGAAGACAAAGCACATAACTATGAAAACCAGATAACAGAGCTTGAAAAACAAGAATTCTAAGTATTTTATCACAAGGCATTCATAGAAAGAAGAGATATTAATGTAGATAAAGATGTTTAGACCATTAGAAAAAAAAAAAAAAAAAAAAAAAAAATGAAGTACAAGCACCATGAACTCACTGGGCTAGATTTCCTTGAAAATAGTTGCAACCTGTATCTGTATTAGCTGAAAGATGATTACAATGCAAGCCTCCTTCACCAAAAAGTTCAACCCTCTTCTCCTAAGATGAAATAGTACTTACAGACTCTCCTAGACCACTTTCCCACCTTCAGGAGTCGAATTCCTTAGTGGAGGAACTGTCTCCAAGATTCTCTCAACCAACAAGTGAGAGTGAGAAGGTGCAACTCAAACACCTTATGAAGAGTTTGTTTAGGAGTTTGCTTCTTTTATGAAGCCTAATAAACATAAAAAACAACCTATGATATACATTTATTCATGCCTACATCACTTAGCCTCATAACTTGTGCCATTACATAGAGAATCTTGACTTTGACCAAGTCAGACTAGAAACTAGAAATTTTACACAGTGAAATTTTACATATATAAACACAAAAAGTGCAAAAGTGCAGCGCCAATTTTGAGCTGATTTTGAGGTGTCTTCTAGGGGTCAAAATTGAAATCTGAGAGAATGGTCAACTAGCACTTCAAGTCTAGTTTCCAGAAAAGTTTATATTTATGAATTTGGAGCATGTGAAGACCTTCAAATTTTCATTCTCCCAAAGTTGCTCCAGAAGCGCAGTGCCTATGTCTAAAATGCTACTTTTTTGCACTTTTCTCCAAAACTAAGCCACCTCTGCAAAATATGGGCAAATGGGTTTTTATAGGATGTCAAGACCTTTCCAAAAATGTATACCTTTCCTCAAATGGAGGCCTGAGGAAAAAAACTAAGCCACCTCTGCAAAATCTTGGCAAATGGGTTTTTATAGGATGTCAAGACCTTTCCAACAATGTAGACCTTTCCTCAAATGGATGCCTGAGGAAAAGCTTCTGAATTTAGACCAAAATTTGCCAAAAAACTGAAAATGCTTAGAATTGGCTCAAAATTGGAGGGAAGGTGTAAAAATGAGTTTTTCATAGCTTCATGGATGCTTCATCAATCATCTCCAAGTTTCCCTCATCCTTTTGATCTTTTTTTGCCACCTTGAGCTTGTTTTCAAGTTCTTTCACTTTGACATTGGCGATTGTGTTTTGAGCTTGATAATGATTACACATGGGGACTGTTTATAATGTGGAAATATTACAAAGAATTGGCCCCCATCCCAGCCACAGGGTTTAGCACCTAAAAAATCTTTGGCACTAAGTCTCCAAGGCCCGGTCATACAGATTCCACCTAAGCCCTATGGGCTAGGCATATCAGATATTTACACCCCTGCACAATTCAAAGTGGCAATACACAAAAAACTCTAATTAGTTAAAGCTCTGATGTGTTGGCTTGCAGTTTCACCTCGCATCACAGAAATAAGAAAATCTAAAGAAACAGAATGCAAAAGGCTGGAGAGTACCCATGAAACAATAAAGCAAGAATTTATTTAATAAGATAGTATGAATTGTTAACAGATGGATGGGTCAGTAGTTGTTGAAACACGGGAAAAAGGGGTTGGTAGTTTGAAAAGGCAGCTCACAGCTTGTGCAAAAATGACTACAGCCACTCCAAATTCAAAGGCAAAGGATTAGCATAAATGAACCAATTTCCAGATTTCTTGCATTGTTCTAGTGACTATTTTTATTTTTAGTGTATTGTTTATATTTTTTTCTAGAAATTCTTAGATATTATTTTATAATTGATTCCTTTTTGGAATCCGAAGTTAGTTCAATAGGTAGTTTATAAATACTTTGTAATAAGACTTAGAAAGGGTTGGAATGTGTGGGATTATGTTGGATTATGTATGAAGAAAAGGGCTCTGCATTGATGTAAGCCTTGGCTTGGACTCTAAGTGATCAATTTGCATATATACAAAGATTTTTGTTCCAAGATTCCCGTGTCAGACAATTGGTGATGTGATTTCTTATGTTAAATTATTTCTCTCTTCAATTTCCATATGTTTTTCCCCTCTTTATTGTTGCGAGAAGATTAAGGACATAGTTTTATTAAGTTTACTGTACTCTGGCTTGTTAGCAATATCCATGTTTTCTTTCTGATTTTAAATATAGAATTCATCCCAGTATGCTCTATATTTGATTCAACTCAAATGATATTCATCCTATTCACCCCACAGACACTCTATAAGATCCAAAAGTTTTCCTATCCTAACCTATTACAGCTACTCTGTCATTTTTTATTGATTACCCAAAGGTTCATGAACCCATGCCTAATGGACTTTTCCATCATATTTCAACCAAACTTTGAAAAACCCATCTCGAACTCAAATAGATAGCCTAAAATCTAAAACAGAAATCTAAATCATATAGAGAGATCCCTCTTTGAAGTCGGAAGGGATAAATCCCATCTTTAAAAGTGCTTTTGTGGTTATCTCTGGGTTCCTCTCCTTAGCCTAGGGAAATTACAGAGTGTTAACATTATGGCGACGATACTGGGGACTCAAAGGGTTCTATATTCCCTAGAAAGATCATCAGAGTTTAGATATGATTGTTGATGGTGGACAGTGATTAGGCATAAGAAGGTTGAAACATTCACCTGACGATTCCAATCATTATTACATTTAGATTCAAAGACTCCACTAGAGGACAAGATTTGTTGACAGAGGAATGGAAGGATATTTCAGAAATACAGGTATCAAAAGTTTCATGTTTTTTACAAGAAACTTTATTCTTTTATATCATATACCTCTTATTTTTCTTTAATCCTGTAAAAAGGAGTTTCCTTCATGTACTGTAGTCGAATGAATACTACGGATCTGAAAATGCATCTCCTTATTGTATTAGTGATCTTGAATCAGACCCAAATGATAATTATAGTCAAACCATTACAATTCCATCTCAAAAAACCACAGTCATGGTTGCTGGCTGAAATGCTCCATTGGATCTGCAATCTCCTTTACATGATTTACCACAAAACTATGATCAAAGGTTGCCTAAATTTGATGGCACTGGACTCACTATAGCACAAAAACACATAGACAAAATGAATGACTTTGTAGATATTAAATAAGTTGATTTTGTTGATGTTAGGATGAGGCTTTTTGCCCAAAGCCTAGATGGAGAGGTCAGAAAATTGTACAAAGGACTAGCAACAGGTAGTATTGTTAATGATCAATAGTTTGAGCACACTTTCATTGATAGATGTGAGGTCAAAAAGTACCCTTTCCAGATTATCGCTGAGTATATGAATCTAGAGAGGCAATCGAGAGAATCAGTCCAAGATTTGTCAACTGGATTTAATAAGGTTAACAATTCTATCCTAGCAGATATAAAGCCTCCCCTGAGATTGTCTTTAATTCACTATCCAGATGGATTTAATGCAGAGATAGCTTATCAATTAAGGGAAAGAAACCTAGCAACTAGATGCCTTAGTGAAAATCATGCAAAGGTTGATGAAAAAATTCACTTTGCAAAAAAAACCTATTGTTAGGAAGCAACAAGGAAGACCTCCTTTCCAATCATATTTTGTAGAAGAAGGAGAGATTGTTGATTCATGTCAACATGAACTACATACTGATTGTTTTATGTTAGGGTCCCACCCTAACCCCCTTATTTATGTAATGGGATCATGTCATAGTCAAGAGTCAATAAAGCCCATATTAATAATTGCAAGTGGTTAATCCGCAATTAATAATGGAACCACAGTTAGTTGCAAATGGGCCGTAGTATTAGATAGATGGTATTATTAATATCACGGTATTGGCCCGTGGTATTGCATGTATGAGTCATATATAAAGGATAGAGACTCCCTACGAGGAGCATCGTGTCTTATTTTGTAATCGAGCTCTGCTCTATTGGAGGTTTCCCCCTCGAAGAGGACATTACTCTCTGAATAATAAAATCATTGATATTCTGTGTTCTGGGTATCTTTTCTTCGCATATTCTGTATTTGGGTATCATTTGCAGGTTAAGAGCATAACAAGTGGTATCAGAGCACTTTCCATGGCCGGTGGGATCTCCATTTCGTAGCAAAAAAAAAAATTGGCTAGAGACGTGTTCCGGCGTCTTTAAACCACGGGATCTGTCGTTGAGCACATAAATCTGCGGATTTGGGGAGGCATGCACGCAGGAAATACAAGAGGTGGTCACATCTGTTGGACTCGTAACCCCTGTGGGTACCCCTTCAAGTAGTAGTGCATTAGACAGAACCGCGCACGGACTGTCTTCCACTTACCCTCTGGGTATATAGGAAGCCCCATAGCTACCTTGAAGCCTCGCCATAGATAAACTTTCGGCCGTCTTGTGGCTACAGTACACCGAGAACAGCACTCGGAGAGATTACTCGCCGTACGATAGGGTAGTCGGGTTGTACGGCTAAGGGTATGGTCGATCCTCCTTAGTTAGAGCCGCCGTGAAACATTGGGCCGAGTACTACTGCCAGACCCTTATGTATATTGTGATCTGTAGCACCTAACACTCCTCAAGACCCTAGTTCCCTTTTCTATCCTCATCTCTTCCAAATCAGCTTGTGCAAAGGAGTGCAGCAGCAACAGACATCGGTCCCAATCAGCCATTCTGATCTATTAGATCCATCAGATCCGCAGAAGCAGTCATTTCCGCTGCCCAGCGCTATCAGATCTGCCATTTAGATCTCTCATATCCACCAGATCAGAGTCGTTGTGAAGGGTTCCTATACCGGGGTATAATTTTTGCAGGACTTTTGGCCACATTGACATTTTGAATCAGGACGACGAGTTGAGCACGGTGGTACCATTCACTTCTTAGTGGATTTTTTTTAGGCAGTCCCACTTTTCAAAAAATCTGGTTGGTGTATGGTAAAAACTAGAGCTCAAGCGATGGCTAATGAAAGGATGGACAAACTTGAAGAATCAGTGCATAACCTCGACCTTCAGGTTACCAGACTATGTAGCATGGTCGACAAAATAGTCCCGAAGGACAAGGAGCAAGCCCACGAGGAGGAGTATAATTACCATGAACACAATGAGGGTGAGTCTAGCCACTCTCCTCACATCTGGCACACCCACCCACAACCCAGTCAGCGACCTCCCAAGTTGGATATGCATAAATTTGACAGTTCTCACCCGTCGGCATGGATAGCACAAATGGAGCAATATTTCAAACTAAATCGTATCTTCGATGATGAGACTCAGCTTATGTTGGGGAGCATGTACTTGGACAATGAAAGGTGGCAATGGTGGGAATAGCAGCAACATTGCACTGGACCTTTTAGGACTTGGCCCAGATTCACCAAAGCTCTTCAAGACTGCTTTGAACAGGAATCATCTTTTTTGGGTCGTCTTACTAAGCTCCAACAGACTGGTACAGTGGATGAATATATTACCGCTTTTGAAGCCTTAGCCTTCCGCACTTGGGGTCTCTCAGATGGGTTCTACACAGAATGTTTTATCAGCGGTCTTAAAGAAGCTATCAAAGCCCAAGTCCTACTGCACCACCCTCCCACATGGACGGAGGCTTGCAAGGTAGCTCGTAATGTGGAACGTGCATTAGCAACCCAATACAGTCGCCCAAATTTCTCCGCTAAAGGTCGCCCCCCACAGGCTCACAACACGACTCAAACACTTAAAGTCCAAAAGGTGTCACCTACGGAGATGGCCGAAAGAAGAAAGCATGGCCTATGTTACTACTGTGATGAAAAATACTCCCCAGGTCATAAATGCAAGGAGCCCAAATTTTTTCAAATTGATGCCACTGACTACAGCTCAACGGAGGAAGAGCCACCACTGGAGGAACATGAGCCGCTAGAAGAAGACAACCAATAGGACAATGTCTCTGACGAACCAGTTATTTCTTTGCGTGCTTTGGCAGGGATTTCTTCCCCTCAAACTCTCAAAATCAGAGGTTTTATTAAACATCGCCCAATAGTAGTCTTGATTGATAGTGGAAGTACACATAATTTCATCCA
>APFE030325228.1:28723-78136 GCA_000404065.3 Pinus taeda
GAACTCATGAAGGCCACTATGAATTCCTGGTCATGCCATTTGGTCTTTGTAATGCCCCCTCTACTTTTTAGAGCCTTAACAACCACATTCTCAAACCATATCTCAGGAAATTTGTCCTGTCTTCTTCGATGACATCCTCATTTATAGTTGCACTTGGGCCGCACATCTTCAGCATGTAGATCTACTCTTGCAACTGCTCTGCAAGCATAAATTATTTGTCAAGATGTCCAAGTGTTTGTTTTGCATGGCAAAAGTAGAGTATTTGGGCCAAATTGTGGGGCGTGAATGTGTCAAGGTGGACCCCAAAAAGATCTAGGCAATGCAGGAATGGCCTCAACCTAAGACCTTGAAGAGCTTGCGAGGATTTTTGGGTCTCACAGGTTATTATCGTAAATTTTTCCGCAACTATGGTTGCACAGCGAAGCCCCTCACCCAACTCCTAAATAAAAATTCATTCTTCTGGAATGAGGAAGCACAACAGGCCTTTACATCTCTAAAAAATGCCATGTGTTCCACTCCAGTTTTAGCACTACCTGACTTCACCAAATCTTTTGTCATTGAATGTGATGCTTCGGGTACAGGTATTGGGGCGGTCTTAATGCAGGAAGGGCGACCGTTGGCCTTCACAAGCCAACAACTCAGTGGGAGGATCTGGGCCAATCTACCTACGAGAAGAATGAAGGCATCTTAATGTAAGTCGACAACTGGCGACCTTACTAATGGGGTACGTTTCCAATCCGCACTGATCACACAGTCTTAAAATTTTTGGAGCAACGCTTATCCTCCCCACAACAAAATAAATGGCTAGCCAAATGTTGGGATATGATTATAAGATCATTTACAAGAAAGGGAAAACAATAGTGTAGCAGATGCATTATCTCGCCAATTTGAGGAGGAAAGCACCCTGCTAGCAATTTCCCTCCCCATTCCAGAATGGATTGAAGAAGCTCGCAGGGAATGGTTTTCACACCCCGGGCTCTCCCAACTCATTTCTCAATTACAGGCAGATCCAAATTCTGCCAAGGGCTACTCGTGGTAGGATGATATTCTTCGCTACAAGGACAAAGTTGTAATATCACCAACATCCACCCTCAAAAGTCGCATTTTGGCATAATTGCACTCATCTCCCATTGCCAGACATTCGGGCTTTCAGAAGACGTATGCTCGCACCAGAAGATCATTTTTTTGGACATGCATGAAAAAGGACATCCTTACCTTCGTAGCAAAATGCGATGTCTGTCAACGCCACAAAGGGGAAACCGTCAACACACCAGGCACATTACAATCATTGCCCATTCCGGCATCAATTTGGACGGAGGTTTCTATGGATTTCATTACAAGTCTTCCAAAGTCAGGGAAAAATTCAGTCATCAGGTTGGTTGTGGACCGATTGTCGAAGTATGCTCATTTCTACGCTCTACCCCACCAGTTTACACCAACTTTGGTTGCTCAATCTTTCATGGATCAGATCTTCAAATTGCATGGCATGCCCATTTCTATTGTGTCCGACCGTGACCCGATCTTCACCAGCAATTTTTGGCAAGAACTCTTCAGAATACAAGGCACTCAACTAAAACTCAGTACTTCCTATCATTCGCAAACAGATGGTCAAACCGAAGTCGTTAACAAATGTCTAGAAACCTACCTTAGGTGTTTCACTTCAGAAAATCAACACCTTTGGGTACAGTGGCTACCTCTGGCTGAATGGTGGTATAACACCAACTATCATGCCACCACCAAAATGACTCCTATGAAGCAGTATATGGTCAACTCCCGCCTTCACCTACTTCGTATCTCAAGGGATGCTCAAAAGTCCAAGCAGTGGATCAACTCCTACAACACCACGCAACCATGGCTCGCCCATCTTCGAGAGATCTTCATCAAGCTCAGAACCGCATGAAGCAACAGGTAGACCAGCATCGCTCAGACGCCAATTTCAAGAAGGGGATCAGTCTTTTTATGACTCCAACCATATAAGCAACATCACTCAAAGAAGGGGTGTCAGAAACTCTCTCCCAAATTCTACGAACCATATCAAGTACTTCAGCGCATTGGAGAAGTGGCCTACAAGTTGGCCTTTCCACCTACTGCAAAAATCCATCCAATTTTTCATGTCTCATGCCTCAAGAAAGTGGTTGGGAACAATTGCCGAATTCAGACCAGTCTACTGGAATTGGATGAAGAAGGGTCCATCTGGCTTCAACTAGAACAGGTCCTCGACACATGAGTCAAGCAACTGCGCAGCCGCATGATTAAGGAAGTCCTCGTCAAATGGAAAGACACCTCTCTGGAAGATGCAACTTGGGAACCAGCCACTATTCTTCAGCAGCTTCAGCCTTGAGGACAAGGCTAGTCTTAAGGGGGAGGGAATGTTAGGATCCCACCCTAACCCCCTTATTTATGTAATGGGATCACATCATAGTCAAGAGTCAATAAAGCTCATATTAATAATTGTAATTGGTTAAACCACAATTAATAACGGAACCACAGTTAGTTGCAAATGGGTCGTAGTATTAGATAGATGGTATTATTAATACCATGGTATTGGCCCGTGGTATTGCATGTATGAGTCATATATAAAGGATAGAGAACTCCCTACGAGGAGCATCGTGTCTTATTTTGTAATCGAGCTCTGCTCTATTGGAGGTTTCCCCCTCGAAGAGGCAAGTGAACATTACTCTCTGAATAATAAAATCATTGCTATTCTGTGTTTTGGGTATCTTTTCTTTGCATATTCTTTATTTGGGTATCATTTGCAGGTTAAGAGCATAACATTTTATATATTCACTTGAACACAACAATGAAGAACATGGAGAAGATACTAAATCAGGTGAAGAGACGTTGCCCTTGTGTTTTGCTTCATTTCAATTACTGAAAGAGAAATTTCATAGTGTTGTAATTCAGCAATCTCATAGTCTTGACATTGAACATGAGGAAAACAATGAGATAGTTGATGGAAACACTCTACCCTTATCTTTTGCTTCATTTGAATTGCTGATATTAAATTATAGGATCGCTAAGGAAGTAGGAAAGAAAGTTGAAGCTACCATAACTTGGTAGCAACCTTCTTATATAGTTGAGGACCATGTTACTTGTTACATTGAAGACTCCTTCCGTCAAAGATTACAGGAACCTTCTTCGGTTTTTGATCATCCAATATTTGATTACTTGGATGATTTATGCAATCAAATTTCTCCTCCTTTACTAGTTGTGAGTCTGAAAACAGGAGTGATGGAAACTTATTTTGCAAGCCATAATTATTGTCTTGTCTAGCAATGGTTTCATCACAAAGGTCACAGGAAACTTTGTTGAAGGCATGTAATTTTTTTTATGATCATGGAAAGTACCAAGGTATATAAGAAAATGACTAGCATACAAAGCTTTCTTCTTTCACTGAAAATGAAGCAGATTGTACTCTTCATGATGAATCTCGTGTCTTTTCTCCTGAGTCTGATGGGTATATTCAGCAACCTTGCCAAGTGCTAAGTAACCAAGAAGAAGATCGATATATTCTTTTGAGTTGCTCTTCGGCCCATTCATTTTTTGAACTATTATTTCAAGAAGAAGTCTGTGAAAATCAGAATTTTGAATTTGCAGGCATAAAGGATTTAGATAGTGGAAATGTTCTAGGTGATAGCCACCCATAATTGCAGCAATATTATGAAGAAGAGCATATTTTTGAAGACCCTATGGATGTGGACATTTTTCTTGTTGGTGAGCTAGTGGCTGAAAACAAAGGGAGTGTTTGGATTTTTGTTGGCTTTCGAGATGGCGTAATGCTTCAGAATATTGAAGACCATTTTTCTAATCTATTGCAGTGATCAAGGAAAATGGTTGTTCTTACATTTGTGGATTGTAGTCAAGAGTTTCAATGGAAGTTTGGGTTGTTAGTTTCATATCTTTTTTGCCTACTCATGAGAAGTATGAGCATAATTCAGTCAAGTAGCGATTTGCTTGACTGGCTACATTGGAGAGAAGAGATCACCTAGTGTATATACTTTCAACAGGTGTGGACATATATCATCATGTTTTGAAGCCCGAGGAGAAGGCCCTAAGACTTTGGTGATATGCTGTCAAATTTCTTATTTCTTTTAAAGTTTTCTACTATGTAAGTCAAGCAGTCAATTTGCAGTTAGTTGGGTTTTAGTTTGACTCCATTTCCCAATGGTTAGGCCACTAGTCTTCTTTTTGTTCTTGGAACCTCACAAGAAGGATGACATCCCCATTGGAGCCAATTTTAGGGTCATATCATTTAGTGTTGAAGTGTATCCTTCTTGTTATTCATTTTAAGAATTTGATGGTCAATTTAGCCTATGAATCACTAAGGTGTCATAGCCTAAAGGCTTACTTGTCCAAGGAACCATTTAGTTCTTGAAGTCTTGTGGTCAAAACAAGTCTAAATGTTTGGAGAATTTTTTTCATATGAAGTTTGGTTCAGATCATGTTGCAAGTGTTTTCATGATAAAGTGCTCAGAAGCAGTTTTCTAATGGTATATCTAGTTCTTCAAACTGGCCCCTGGATCAAAAGTTTGAACAAGTTCAAGTTTACTCTTGAAATCCATAAAATCTTGAATTTCACATATCGAAGGATTTAAAGAGATGAGGAGCGAAGCAAAGTGAATCCAAGATTGGCGATCATCGATATCACATATCAGCGATTGGAGGTTCAAGAACAACAATGAGGTCATATCGCCAATTAGCGATCAATGATTAGTCATATCAGGGAATCGGCGCGTCGGAGGGTCTGTAAAATATCACACATCACAACAATGAAGGCACATCGACAAATAGCCATATTGGCAATTATAAATCAACGTTCGCATGTCGCAGGGGTGGCAACTTTTGAAAAGTTGCGATATGCGATAATGTTAAAGCCAATAGTGTTAAACCACTAGGAAAGAACATAAAAAATTGACAAAGAAATGTGTTGCAAAAGCAAAGTAGGATGACCCTTTTCTCTCTCCTCTAGCGAGACGCATGGCGCAATGTGGTTGGTTCCTATAAGGGACACGTGGTGAAAAATGATTGGTTCTGATATCCTATGTGGCAGCTGACATCATCATAATGTGGTTGTATGGTGGACACATGGAATGTAGATTCAACACTTTCAAGCGTCATAACAGGCCAAAAAAGGGTGACACATGTCACCGCTCATCATGTGACACGTACAAAAGATGACATCAGATTGCAATTGTCAATTGAAGGATGAGGAATGTTGTTGCTTGAAATTAAAACCTCCGATCGAAAAACTCTTATTGAGGATCCCCGATATGGGGGTGTTGATGGTGCTGGAAATTTGTCAACCAAGGGGATCTCCCCGATATGAAGTCCCAACTATACCTCACACCGTTTTCTGTAAGAGTTCCATCCAGTATAAAGGCTCGGTTTCCATATACTTAGAGATATGCCTTGGCTCTAGTTGTCAACATATGAGGGTGCTACATTGGTATCTTCAAACATCAAGGTAAGTGTGCCCAGTGAGTGCATAACATAACTATGTCAAGGTTCTCTTGCTGCAAAAGGGGGGAGAAAAATGAGCCTCTAAGTGAGAGGTAAAAGTACCACCCAGGAAGAGACACATGCAAACTAGGATGGTCTGTCTGAAATCCAACAGAATAGTCCACAACAGATGTGACAGTCGTTAAAACCAAAGTACAAGAGAAAAACCTGTCCACCATCCAGCGGAGTAGTCCACAAAGGATGTGATAGTCGTTATAACTAGTAAGCAAGGAAGGTCTGTATAATATCCTACGAAGTAGTCCACAAGGATGAGACAACACTGGTAACCAATACAACACATTCCCAACAAGGTAAGTACTAAAACAACCGAAATACTTCACCTATCTTAGTACATGTGAAACAAACATCAATTACAAATGTCGAAAGAATAGTCAAACATCCATAAGTCATGCATGAAAACGTGTTGGCCTAAATAGGATTTTGTATTAAGAAAAAGTTCCAAGGCACATATGTACATCATACATCACTAGCCCCAGTAGTGGGGCATTGGAGCCACTGGTTGCTCCTCAAAGAACTGACTAAAAACTCTCTATACTACGTTTGAGGTGCCAAGAAGAAAATTCCTTTGCTCATAAAATGAGGGGGTATATATAACCAAGGTCAATGCTTGACCCTTGTGACTCTTCGACTACCCTCATGACTCTTCATATTTGTGTGTGTCCATTGGACTTCCACTTTACATTACATTTGATTTACAATTAAAAATGCTCATATTAGTGATGTGGCCTCATGACATGACTTGACATGAACTTCTAACATGAATATCTTGATGAGGTGGCAATGTCAAACCGATGTTGCTACTGAGTGATAGATGTGTTCTTGGATGCACTTTCTCTTCTCCTCTGCATAGCTTGATGATACGGGGTCCTCAATGATTTCTTGGTCTTAGGAGATTGTTGCATGCATGTGTTCCCTTTGCTTGTACTTGGTATGATTCTTTGTATGTCCAGTTGTAAGTGAGTCTTCTAGCATGTCCGCTCCTTCTTCATCATCTCGTGATGCTCTAACAACGTACATGTTCCTATAATTCACTCATGAAAGGATGACATCAAATCTAAAAAATCCCTAGTCTAAGATGATGCATTGTTATCCATAGTCTAAGATGATGCACTGTTATCCATGGACTGAGCCTAGGACAGGTGACAGGGAGGGAGACTGATCACTGTGACTGCACACAGCGCAGCTTAGGCTTGGTTGAGGAATTCCTGAACACATTCTTCACTGCTGCGAAAAATTGTGCAGAGTCCACTGGGAGACAGGATTGCGAAGTTGAGGCCATCAGTAGTTTCTGCAATATGGGACCTTGGGAGGCAGGTATGTGCAGTTTTCATAGGCAAGGCAGGACTGGGCAGCGAAGGGGCCTTGAGAACAGATATGTGTAGTTTTTTTGTATCAGTCCCGGTTGAGGGAGGACACTCGGGGACACTTCTGTGAAGTTTTGGAAGGTAAGGAAGGCTTAGGTATTTGCGAATTGTGGGGTTCCAGTAGGCAAGGAGGAGGCTTGATGACTGATCTTGTGAAATGCACATTTCAGGTCAGACTTGAGGCAGTTTCTCCACAATTCTTGGGCGGAAGGCAGCCTGCCCAACTCTACAATTACACATTGTAACTTCTCCTAGGGACATTCTCTACACACTGAGAAGTTCCAAGCAGTAGAGTAGCAGCACCAAGGGTTGATACTGCGTAGTGTACATCTCAGTCGGGATCTAGTTAAAGGGAGTTGTCTGAATATAAGGATTTTCAAGAAAATGGCTAAGTGTGGGAGGCAGGTGAACTTGTGAGGAACTTGACATTGTGATCACACACTTAGCATACTTCGACGATGTGACAACCTAGACCATTGGAATAACAAGACAAATAATTACCCTTTGTGAGATTGTCTAGAACTAAAAGTGACAATTGCGACACTTGAGATAGACTTTAGGACGACCGTGACGACACTTGTGCGACAATGCTTAAGACTTTGTGTATGAGTGGGACAGGTGTTTACATGGTTGGGACAACTTGTATACATAAAGACCAACCTTCGAGGTCACCAGAAAGGTTTGCAAATATGACATAACAACCAAACATGCCAAAAGACGAAAATTGATCAAAAAAGTGAAATGGGGCAAGACACTTAAAGGAAACACACGGAATGATTGTCAGTGATTGAAACCATGCATGTCATTGAAGACATAATGAAATGACAATGATAAGTGGTCCTTCATGCTATGCTAAGAGGTTTATTTCAAAATATGTGCTTTATTTTCCATACCTACCCTCCAAAGGGTTATGCATCAGATGGAGTCTTCATGTGGTCCCGATATTTTATCATACCTTGGGTTCCTTGGTCTCCTTATCTTTCTCCTTAGATCCTTGAGAGTCATCTAGCATGTTATCCTTCTTCATAGCCACTGAGAGACACAATTGCATATTTTCAGTCAGCAGTGACTATTGAGGGATGAAGCCTTGGGAGGACACATCTGCGCAGTTGCAAGATGCAAGGGAGACTGGGCAGTTGAGATGCCTGAGGGACAAAACTGTGCATTTTTGGGAGACAACAGGTTCCTATTGAGGGAAATACATTGGAGGAAGACACTGCGTAGTTTTGGATGCCAAGGGAGGTTGGGATTTCTACTCATTGCACAGTTATAGCATGCAAAGGAAAAGCTTGAGGATTTCAGATGTGAAGTGCATAGTTCAGGAAAGTTGGATGAGGCTAGGTTGCTAGGGAAACTCCATAATTTGGCTAAGTGTGAGATCAGTGGAACTGATGTGAATAGTGATAGAACTTGACTATGATCACACAGTTGAAAACTTGGTGACACAACATAGACCATCCAGGACATATAAAAACATACTTCTTTTAATGAAACAACCTTTGTGGTAGCTTAGGCCAAGTGTCGCTCTGATGATAGACTCTGGGAGGATAAATGCAACACTTGTGAAAGAGTGTGTGGAATGAGTGAAAAACATGTATATTTTATGAGAACAACCCATTCTCACAAAGATTTCCCCTTGAAGCAAAACAAACTTCCCTTTACATGACAAGCGATAATACCCATGCCCAAAGATGACACATACTATATACATATAAAACATAAAAGACTCTTAAGATCAAAGAGGGGAGCTTGAGATCATCATATTACCAATAAGTGACCAAGGAACGATAAATCACAGGATCCATTGTAGGCTCTAAAATTTAAGTGTAGGCCAAAATTTTGGAGGGCATTGCAGTTGCCACAACACTTGGCGATACACTGGTTAAATACCATCTTCTCTATCTTGGTTCATTTTAGTGCACAACCTTGGTCCTTCAGGGAGTAATGATTCATCATGTAGATTAATTTGGCTTCCCCACTTACCCAATGGGCAGACACGGTTTCCTTAGTACCTTCTTAGTTGAACACAACATAAGATTCAACCAAATCACAGTGTTTCAAATTGGGAAGGGTAGTTTAGCTCGCAAGCTTAAGATTTTTAGAGTATAGTTTTTCATCTCTGGTGTTGATCTATTGCTAGTAGGCCTGGATAGTACGCTGATAGAGTCACGCAATAACACAAGCATTGCTCCACTTCCAGCGAGCCTAGACAATACCATGGTGGAGTTGCCTACTTCAACTCTTTGCGTAGGAAGCCTTTCTCTTCTTTCGCATTTATTTATTTTTTAGAGAGAATTATGCATCGACACTTATTTATTTTGGGGTGGAAGAGGGATCCTAACTTATTGAAATCAAGAGATTTTTCTCCTTTACAGAAGCATATAAATGCCTTCGATTTAATTTTTCACATTTAGATTTTCCCCTTCTCTATTTCTACTAGTTGTATAGCTTGAAAACACCAAAGCATAAAATTAAGTGTAGGCATGAGGTTCCCATACTGGACACAAGTTTGTGGTTGGAAAAAATCTATTCTTACGCATGGATCACATTTTCCATCAGAACTTCATCCGCCAAAAGGTACAACCAATTACAAGGAATCCAGACACAGGACTAGCCAAATTTTGAAGAGTCTCAAGGCTCTTTGAACTTCGGGAACATACACACTTGGAAGCCAAACAGTTCTGAGCACAACACTTATTCGTGTAATGGAAAAGAAAGGAAAACTCAACAAGGAAGGAAACAAATTGAAAAGAAAGAAGACACATAACTAGGAAACAAAATCAAAAGACAAGATAACCAAATGACTAAAGCAAATGTGATGCAGATCCAGAATAAGAAAACTAGGACAAACTACAGGGAATGGGTGCAATGAAAGAAAACTAATATGCAGCTAATCCTACTCCTATCCTAATAGTTAGAAGGTCGAGGTCACGTAAAATGAAATTTCCAGTGAAGCCACCGTGATTATTCTTGACCTACGTCCACAAAGATTGGAACAAATAAAATAGATAAGAAGTGATGTGCAACAAAAAATTAAAAAAACTTGAAAAACTTGCACAAGAAAAGGAAGGTCTTGCCTGTGGGTGGAAAGGTGTGTCACAACCACTACTTCTATCCAATCCACATGCTTAACTTTTTGATGAATATCATTATTTGACAAACCTTGAAAGCCTCTTGTGGATGGTTCCTCATTTACATCGAGCTTCTTAGCAAGCGCAAGGAAGGATTGAAACTTGATGCCTGCAACAAATCTTTCCAACTAAGATTGTTCCATCCATTCAAAAATTGGGTCATAAAATTCACGATGGTTATCTTGAAAGCCTCTTGATCTTTGAAAGGATGAATTTTTTATTCGAGAGATGGGATCATGATGGGAATATTGTATGCGAAAATGGATCTGTTCATTCTCAATATTCATGCCAAGATAATGAGGACCTACCATAACCATCAGCGAAGGTTGAAGTGCCTCACCTGCTTGACGGAAATCTGAAGAGAGATATGTCAAACAATGAAGATCAGAGAGTGTGAAGCAACTGTCATTGGATCTGCTGATTGGAAAATTATAAGTTGGATGACAATCAAGCAAGATAGAGAAATGATCAAATGAGCTAGTTGAAGCATCAAATTCCTAGTTTTCAATAAATGAAGAGAAATTAATGTGAACAATCTTGTGAATTCTCTGAACAATCAAACCAAGTTCCTTGCGAGCTAGATATGAGAGACCACCTTCCTGCAACTAGTGACCAATTGTACGAGGATCATAGTCATAAAAAGAGTTTGAAAAGGATGATAGCATCGTGAATGCATGAAACCGATTGAGGCATGGTGAATGGAGAAGAGCTTGATTCGTGTGACAACTTGTGCATTTATCATCACACAAGGAGATTTTCGGTGTGATGAGAGGAAAAATTTACATTAAAAGATTCATAAGAAGACTGGGGAGCTGACAATTAAGGGAGAAGTTCGATAAGTATAATTCTTGCGGGCAAAGATAGTCCTTGAGATGATCAACTTCGCAATTCCATGACTCTATGAGAGATGCACATTCCCAACCCGAGTATGATGAGAGATATTTGCATGAAAACGAATGAACTACAAGAGATTCGTGAATTCGGCCATAATTAAAATCTTGAGAATTTGAAAGATCATACCTGGAGTACCAAACATTTTTTACATGAGCATTCACATTGAGTGAAACCATGCAGATAAATGGATTATGTGAGAGAAACCAAATCAGATTTAGTTCGAGGGGCTTACTAGAATTGCGATATCCTGACATAACCATCAACAGAAGTTGAAGTGCCTCAACTCCCTGACAGGTCTCGAAACTTTCTAGAATTGTAGAATCGCATTTTGAAGCCTGAACTAGATCATGCATGGTTTGAGGGTGGTTGTTGTTGCTAATTTCAAAACTCTTCGTCAAATGGGAGCCATCTACGTCACATGTTTCACCAGATTTTTCAGTTTCAACAACAATCAAATTACTTAGGTTAAGAGGATTTTTTGATAGTACATTCAAGGATAAATGCATTGGTGAGATCTCATGAGAAAGATGATTTCGGGATTTGTATTCATGCAGAAGAAGAGATGATGAGGGGTGGGAAGATTTCTCTATCATTTGACTATTTTCAGTTTCATCATGGAAAACCTCACCACCTTGTGTCAATCAAGGAGGTAACTAATTAGATGAAGAAACGAAAGAACATGGAGTATCTTCATCGCATGTAGATGTGTTGTGAATGGTAGGACACAAGGGAAAGTGAGGTGAAGGGGAAGTTTCGATATGAACATCTTATTTTACTAAAACATATTATAGACTCAAATTAAAATCTTCATGAGGAACCGAAAGATCATTTGATGTGCTTAGACGTCTGTCACGGCATACAGAAGCATTATAATGATTACCTCCCAAGGCTGGGGTTTGATTGAAAGAATTGATTGTACAAGATGGTCCACCGAGATTAGCAGATTGAGAATTGTTCAAGAATGGAAGCTCATTGTTCTGATGCAGGTAATTTTAAAACACAGAGAAAGTGATAGTGTCCTTACATTTCTGCTCCTTTACATGTGAAACGTGACTTCCTTGTGCATGATCGCAATTTGAGCTAGCAACTTAAGAATCAAGAGAAGGTGAAAAATGGCTAGTGAAGCAGATTGATCAAGCAAGTCATGGTACAAGAAGTCATGTTGTGAAGAAGATAGAGGATAATAGAAATATGGATTAATCTTGATATTAGAGTTGTGAATGGTGACATCCTCTTACAGAATGGGGGAGTGAGTCTTCATCATAGGATTCATGAGCCATTCTGGAATTTCCTCCACTGAAGCGAGAGACGAATGAGAAGATGGACTGGAGATTTGATTCACAAATTTCCTAGTTTCATGATCACTCAAGGAGGCACCCACATTGGGACTAAAAAAGGAGGACAAGGAACAAAAGGAGTAGTAGGCTCCTCCTATGTGATCTGACATGCCTCATGATTTGCAAGAGTTGGGGAAGAAGGGAAAATGGGAGGTTTAGGCTCACTATATAACGAGACATGAACTAAGCGTTTAAACTCTTCTCTCAAGAAATGTGAGTTCAAATTTTTTTCAGGAATTTCATAACATAGGTGAAGGAAGAAATCCGCAAAATCCTTAAATGATTCATTAGGATCCATTCTTAAATGGCGTACTCTTTCAAAGATATCTTGGTGGTTACACTTATCGAAAGCTTTATACATCATCTTGGTAAGCTGAGAAATGTGAGTTCAATTCTTTTTCAGGAATTTCGCAATAGAGGTGAAGGAATCGTTCGGCAAAATCCTCAAATGATTCATCAGGCTCCATTCTTAAATGGTGGATTCTTTCAAAGACATCTTGGTGGTTACACTTATTGAAATATTTATATAGCATTGTTGGCTTGATGGGCCCTGACCCAGGTTCAGCATTAATTAGCCAAGCAAATCCCTACACTATTGGCCCTTTTGGCATTAATCCGCGGAGCGCAGATTGAAGTTTCACCCAAAGTAGTATGGGGGGATGCAGGAACCAATTTTTCACACCCTGACATGGAAGTGATGTCGTTTTATACCATAATCCTTCCATCTCACAAATCAATAAGATTTTTAGGGCTTATTGATATACTTCTCTGATTTGACTTCAAGACCTTCGCGAAGGTCTACGTTCGTCCTTCATGTACCCTAAATAGGTGATTCAGATATTTACGTGCCTTTGTAATTACTCTTATTGTTGTATTTACCAAGATCAGCTTAAGTAGTGGATAACTTCAACATGCATTAGGATTATCTTCGCGTAAACATATATTCCTACTTGCGTTCATATAACAAAGTAAAACACATGGATTCGTGCATTAATACAGCATTAAATCATAAACCCAATATTCAATATAACATAATCCCATGCATTCATAACATAAGGAAAATATCTCATACACATGTAATTCCAGAATAATTTTCTTTATTGATGTTCAGATCTCCTTTACAGACTCTAACTACCCTACGCACACTGTTGCAGGGGTCCACGCACTCAACTGCGGACTTCTACCTGTTGTGGCCAGCAACAACCCCCCTTCTTATTTAGTTTTATCACTAATACTAAATAAGTGGGGACCCTTATCCAAAAATTTAAAAAAATAAATTAGTGCTTGTATTCCCTTTTTGAATAAATCTTACTATCATAAACTTATGAGAATACCCGAAAAATCTAAAAAGACTTAAGTTTTATGATAAGTTCGAACAAAACCGTTCTCTCAACAAAAAGCGTCGCATCACAAAAAGGTAATGGATGCCATCTTATAGACAAAATCCTAAGGTTGCGAAATCGCGATGTGAAATCATGCACTGAAGACACTCATCGCATCGTAGTTTTCATGTGCCTCAAGTATCACTTAAGGTGAAATACCTCAAACCACTGATATGCGATGGCGCATCTCGCAGATCGCATTTTGTAGAAAACATATGGTAATAGATGATTGTCACATGCAATGGATCGGTGATATTGCAAAGCAAAACGCAAAATCGCTTTATCGCAGATTTACAGGGCTAGCTGTTCAAAAAAGTTTTTCCATGAATCGATGCCCAGTTATGTGCATTAATGTTAATTTAATGAGTTAGTTGGTAATCATTAATGAAATATGGTTTTGATCTGATCGAAGGGCCATTTCACGTAGGGTGACATATTTTATATGATTTTGGCATTTAAAGCTTTCCCGTCACCTTTTTCTTATCATTACTCTTTCCTTATTTGTGAATTGCAGGAGCGAAAAGCAGAGAGGTATACATAGCACTGTCCAGAATATTATGGGAAAAAAGGGAAAAGCCCCAAAATCTGAAGACAAAGAAATGATGCCCTTATACACAGACACCACCTGTAATAGAGATGCCGACGTTACTACTTGGGAAGGCATGCACAACCTACTCAAGGAAGAAAATCCCAGATTTATGGAAGTTACAGCTATTGCAAACTCACGCGGGTCAGCTGAGGCGTCTATTGAGACCCAAGATTCTTCCATACACAAACATGGTCAAATGGGTACTAGATAGTGTTGAGATAACAGACTAACAGTTTAAGACTAAGAGCCAAGGACTCATTGGCTCGTTCACTTCACAAGATCTAAGGCTCATGTATCATCTACCAGAGCCATAGGTGACTTATAACAAACAGTTCATGGAGAAGTTTGCTAAAGAAAATGAAGATTTGGCAAAATGCACCAAGGACTGGTCAAGAAGGTACGAACCATTAAAAAAGGATAAGCATGGTATGTATAGTACTAGTTCTCTCACATCCCCATATTGCTTTGTTGCTGCTATGCTCTATAGACTATTTAGAAAGCCCAACGTTAACAAATTTTCATCTGAATGGCTACCATTATTAGATATCACCACTAATGCTACTATTCTGGATTGGGCTAAGATATTGTCTGACAATTTAGCCATAGCCATTTTGAATTATCAGTCCAAAAGAACTACTACTCAGAGGGTTTATCCCCCTTTCTACTTATCTGCTTATGTGATGGATGCAATCTGTTATGTTTCCAAGTTTCCTCTAATGGGTTGGAAATGGACTACTCAGGACCCCTTAACCATTCATGTTTATCATAAATAATTATGGGATTCTGAGTTCATTCCATATTTTTACAAGATTTGTCATGGAGTCATGTTACCTTTGTACAAAATGTTGTATAATAAAGATGCTCCAAGATTTTATCCCAAAGCGGAGGTCGATATGCTCCTTGTTGTGAGATGGTTTGGAGAAGAACTTTTCACCTATGTCAGAGTATTTGGAAGTCTCGCTTCCCCTCATGTCCTACTTTTATATGTCACTGATAAACTACTGGCACGGGAAATTGCCTACTAGACCTGTGGAGTAGGAGGTATGAGTAAAGAACTGAAGGACAAGAAGAAGGTCATTTGGCCGCAATTTCCTGTGGCCTGTGGAGCCTTTTCACTATTTGATTTAGGCCATGCATTCAAAGAGGTAGACAACATGTTACGTCTACGATTGTTCAAATTTCCAGGAAGACAATTCGACCTTTATGATGTCATTAAAATTTTCACTACTACAGTCAAAATAAAAGTGTTTTCTAGAGAAGATGATCTTTTTGATGATAGATTTCAGCAGAAAAGCACACTTAAAGAAGTTTTGCATTCAGCCCAAATGTAATTTCCTCCAGCAAAATTTCAAGAGTTCAAAATGTTCAGAGAAAGGAGGTATCTAATATCTCGTTGGATAAATTACGCTTGGAACCAGTAAGGGAGCAAACTCCCAGTATCAGTCTCAATAGAAGTTCAGGCACAGACAGGTCTATATTTAAGTCTAGGAAAGAAACACCAGTATACCCCAAACGGTCCAAGAGTGACCATAATAAAATTAAGGGTCAGTAGGGGATACTGCCCAGTCTAAGGAGCGCCCAGAAAAATAGGGTTTGACCACTCCACAGGTAAATATTCCCCCTCTCATCATCCAGCCACCACCGGTAAGAACTGAGCTAAATAAAGAATGGGAGACATTCAATGAATTAATCAATACTGAGGGGCAGAGCATAAATACACCTGAAAGTAATGTACAGACAGTCGATGATATAGTCACTGGAACAATCAGCAATGTCCCAGAAATGGGATATATTCCCATTACCCCATCTTCTGAAATTATGCTCAAAATATATGAAATTCCTCCTCTCGATGTATTTTATAGTCTGCAACATAAGGCGGTGGTGAGAAGACAAAGAAAGAGAAGGAAATTGGAAAGCAACCTCTTTCCTGATGCAGAGAAATTAGATATCCTTTGGCAAGATCCTACCACTAACTCCACTGAAAATCTCACTAAATTATCTCAGATCGCAGGAGCATATGCTTCTGCAACCATTGATAAAGCATCTTATTTATAGCAGTTACTAAAAGAAAAAGAATATCAAATACAGATTTTGCAGCAACAACTACACCAAGCCAGTGCCAACAGCGAAGCAGAGAAAAAGCTAGAAAAATTACAGCAGGACTTTCAACAAATGCATCTAGGATATCAGAACAGTTTGGCCGAAAGAGAAAAACAGTTACAGGCTATGAAAGAGATACATAAGGATGATCCTAAGCTTACAGAGTTTGTCATAGAATCCATTTCCTTAAATGATCAACTCTTACAGTAGCAAGAAACATTGTGCCAAAGAATATCGCAGTGGAGCTCTTATTGCGAGATAAGCGACATAATTACTAATCAAGTCGTGGACTTGCATCATGATTATGATTTAATTGATAAAAAAGTTACTGAATATTTGGTTTGGCAAGAATCAGATGAAGGGAAAAAGGCAGACGCACCCATAATCAATGAAACCCACAAAGAAATTTTCTTTAATAAGTGGGATGCACAGATCAAGAAAGCAAAACAAGCGACAGAAGAAGCAGCCACAGCAACAAACAATGTCATTGACTGTGTCACTGAAAATTTACACAGGGAAAATCTCATATCAGAGAACACTACAGGATTTTTACCAAATGTACAACATCTACAGACAAGCTCGAGACAAAAGGCTCAAGAAAGGGCAAAGTCCATCAAAAGGTTAACCAAGTTGAATTGGGATTCTTACCAGAAGTACTTGATAAAACCACACAGCCAGTGCATGACTCTCAAATGTATCACTAACTCTGCCAAGAAGATGGCGCTAGCACTTTCCGATTCCGTTTTCGCAAGACAGCTAAAGTTGGAGGTCAGCCAGCCAACTCTTGACTACAAGGAATAGATACATAGATAGTTAATTGCCAGTTTTACTTTTAGATTCAATTTTAGTTTTAGTTTTGCTTTATTTTTCCCTAAAATGAGGACGGTCATTTAAACCGCTTCCTACATTTTTGTAATAAACTATTTTTAGATTTAGCTAGTAGTATTTGAACCCTTCTCATGCATTTAGAGAACGGTCCTGAAATTTGTCAAAAACTTGTCCTCAGAACATGCACTTTTGCACCCTTAGAGGAGGTTTTGATGAATGAATGGAACAAGATTTAATGATATATGTGTTTAATATCTACTACTGAAATTGCACTTTTGTACTCTTAGTAGATGTTGGATTAAGAAAAGATAAATCATTATTGCTAAAGCTCATGAGTAGAACTTGTTATAAATGGTACTTTTATCTCTTAACGATTTTTGCTTATGTGTTAAGGTGATATTCATGTTCAATTATTTATATATGAATGCATGAATGCTTGAGTTATCATTTGGCACTTCTATACAATGATAGCTATTCTATTTATGCTTAATATATGAGTAACTTATTATGTGATATGTTTTTCACAATTGTTTTGTCTAACTTTTTATACGAAACGGTTTATCTTTATTGAATTCTTTTCTCACAGCAATTGAATGATCTTTATTACCAATTGCCATTAGAAATATTTTAGATCACATAACTGAAAGATTAAATCCCAGGTCAGTTTTTAGAATTAGATATTTCTATTCATTAGAATACAATTGCATTAGATTTAGAATAAAAGCATTTTACTTAGAAATTATTAGAAAGGAAATATTAATTCTCAAAACACACACACATAAATTGGGAAATTGATCCCATATCCCCAGTCGGACCCACTATACTAAATGGAAAAGGAGCTACTAACCAAGGTCCGAACCAGGTGGGTATCCCCCTTGTTGTGGACCCGATTTTCAGGGCTTCAACACTACCTTAGGCCTCTACACACACAACTACAGAGCCTCTCTCCTACGCTAAGACTCTTCACTCTTAACTCTTACAGACCCATTACATTCATCAACATCAACTATGAACTAAATACTCTCCCTTAGACTCTTCTAAGTCTTCCCTTTTTATGTAATCCCATGGTCCGTAGACCAAGGGTAGATCTCATAAAGCCAACACAAATTACATAAACTAAGGGAAAAAACCCTTGATGACTCTTTACATCTTCGTGCTCTGCGACCACAAAATGCGGAGACTTTACATTATTTATCCAAAACTTGGGTCTTTGACCCCAAAACTTGGGCTTTTAACCCCAAAATTGACCCTAGGGGACCCGTTCCCAACAGGCCCCCAACACAAATTTGGTGACTCGCCCCCGAGTCACTCTACTGGCACGGAGATATTGTCACAAAGACCTCCCAGCTCCACCTATACTATTGCGACCTCGGTAGGACACTGCGTCGTTGCTTGCTTAAACTGCTCGACCAACTAATCCATCGTTGGTCCTGCGCTATCTGCCTATATTTTCTGTTGTGTTTCCTGCAGACTAGCCAATTTTCCTTCAATGCAGGACATGAGCACATAGGCTTCATCTAGCAAGGCCCCAACCTAGCCTTTAGTACTGCCTCCTTGGGTTGTGTTGCATCCACCTATTCCTTTAGTTCCTTCGCTTCATATAGCTTCGCGAACCTATGGGTGATGGCGACGGTGTGCGTCGTCACCTTGACTTCATCATATCTCTATTGTAGTTCCCTTGCTTCTATTTCTAGTCGTTGTACATTGGAATCTTCCTACAGGCTAGTAACTATTTTGAGTGACAGCTCGAAGAGTGAAGTGCACTCCTTCACTATGGCCTCTTCTACGGAAGTTGCATCCTTGACAGCTACCTTGGGTTGCTCTATGACTTCCGGTGGAGTCAAAGGCTAGGCCCTTAACTCGAGCTCTGTGATCTTAAGGTTTAGCTCAAACTTGACGTTAGCTAGCTATGTCCTTGCGTTGCGCACACCCACAGGGAGCTTCCGAATTCTTGCATCAACTAGCGCATCCTCTGGAATATTCAGCTCTGGAACAGTTCTGCAGGCCTCAACTACCACAATTTTGGTGCACTCATTCTTATCTATGATCTTCTTAAGGAGATCAAGGAAGTTTTTTCTATGAACATCTAGGCATTGTTGACCTTCTGCTTATTGATCACATTCAGTGCACGCTGCTCTCTAGCCCGAAGTTTTGTGATCACATTGTCTTGCAGGGTGTAAAGGACTTCACTTGGCAGTGCGGCCAAGTTCAACCCAACCTTCTTGAGGGCGTTGACGGTGGCCTTGTCAGCTTCCACTTCTATAGTAAATGCTCTGTCGAGTAGCACGACGGCCCGGGGACCCAAGGAGCAGACTAGCTCTACTGCTTCTGAGGTCCCAGGTGCCAAGCTAGTTGACATTGCACTATGACGTCCCACACTGGTCTGCACTTCAGTGGCCTAGATATGTAGCTCATGCAAACCCGTTTGAATGGTGACCAAGGATTTCTTCTGTTGTAGAAGTTCCGTAATCGTTTCCCTCACTATGTCCTCACTATCATTTAGATCACCTTCAATCAGAGTGATCGAGTCAAATGATGATTTTTTGGCCTTGGACTTCTTCTGCAGCTCTACTTTTTCCTGCTCCCTAGTGCATTTAACCCAGAATGGAGTAGTCTCTAGATCTTTACCTCCCTATCTAGATTGTTGCTCTTATTTCTCCATCTATGGTGAAGGAGAATTTTGACTTCTACCATAGTCATACTCCTCTTCTTCTTCCTCCTCCTCTACCTTCTTCTTAGCAGTGTGCTCTACTTTAGCTTTGTCTTTAGATTCCTTTTTCCTTCTGTCGGCCAACTGATCTATCTTCAATCAGGCCTCTCCCTTTTCCTACTTCACGGTGGACTTACTAGACCCAGCTGACAAGTCTAAAGTCATGCACCACTCTAATGGCCAACTCTCCAGGACCATTGCGGTTACACCATCCATTGCCAGGTATGGAAGATCATACCATTTTTTCTCGAGGTCCTTCCGCGCCCGAATGGAGACACAGTGGAAGTTTGCTTTGAACTCCACATATCCTGACAACTGCTCAAAGACAGTTGAGGATAGCCTCGGCTTGTGGTTGATCACGGCACAGATGCTTGCCTCCATTAGCACCCAAAATATTTTAGCATCTTTGACCCTCGCGATGTCCTTGGTGGCCCATAGCGAAGCAAACTTCTCTACTTCTGGTAGATCTGACACGACCAAAGGAAATTGGTTGTCCTCCGGTAATTCCCATGCAACCAACATAATTGAGAGTAAGAACTAGGCATAATGGAAGGTCTTACTCTCATCTTGTGCTTCTTTGCAGTTCGTGAGGAACTCACCGCAAAGGTAGCGCACCCAATTAAACTGTACTCCCTCCGCGCACTGGGCCACTAATGACACAACAGGTGTCAGCACTTCATCTACATGACACTTCCTCATGATTTTGCTAGCCAAAATCTGGGTGGAAACCTTAATTGCAGGGTTGGTTATGCTGGAAATTGAGTATCTGCATGGTTTCTTGGTGAGCTTGAATTTATCCTTCATTCTTATGGCAAGGTCGCGCTCGCTCATCTTTCCTCCAAATTCCATGGCCAGATTCAACCCTGAATGTGGTAACAACGTGACCCTATTAATCAACATATCTTTGATGGGTATCGATTCTCATAACCAAAGACACCCATTGTGGAATAAGCAGAGCAAGTCTTTGATCACCATAAGGGTTATGACTGCACAGTGGTAATGCGGCACCCATAGTAGGTTTAACAGCCCTGCCTTGTCCACCCCCTTTATCTACCATCACGGCTCCAGTGCAGTGACACCAGAATCCTTATAAAACACATGGGTCATAAAGGTATTAGTCACCATGTGGGGAAATCACTCTGTGTCCACCAAGTCCCAATCCTCCAGCTTAAGACTGGGAATGTGCACCAAGCGCATCCCTTCAAACGTGATCTGGTCTGGCAGCAACGGGGTATTTAGCATAAATTTCCCCGCATCCACGTCCTTCGGGACCTTCACCTTACCCTGGTGTAGAGGGATGTACTCAGGTAGCTTTTATATAGGATCTACACCCTTTATGTCAATATCCTCTATGCCATATCCACATCTTCGGTGGCCTCCTCAAATTCTAAGTCTACAACCTTGCCTTTCTCCTGCACGGTGGGATTTTCCTTCTTTTGGTGTTTACTTGGCAACTCACGCACTGGTTATGTTTCTTTCTGCTTATCCTTCTTTGTCTTAGGACCCTCTTTGGGTGGCATAGGGCTTGTCCTAGACAACCTCTGCGATTTTGGCACTTCTATAGGCATTTCCACACTCACAACCTCTGGAGAAGCTCCCTCAGATGCCATTAATCCCCCAACACATGTGGTTTCCACGTGCACTGACATGAGTCCAGTAAGAAGTCTTGGGTTGCTTTAAGCAACTTGTTAAATACTGAACTAGCCACCAAAGCCTCAAAATAGTCAAGGTTCATGCGCGCCTGATAGCTCAACACCTCAACTCTCAGAATGCAAAGTTTTTTTCGTTGGGTGACCATTTGTAATTTATAGGCAAATTTGAGTTTGAATCCAACCATTCCCCCCAAAATCCGCTCATAAATTCTAGATTGGTGGTAGATTTTCGCAGATCTCACTCTTAAATTATGACTTAAATGCCACCCCCCCCCCCCACCGCTCCACTTAGTCGTTTTCCCACTGTCACTTCATGAACATTGACCATAATGGTCACTTTTTGGCAGCCCTGTGCGATCTCTCCTTCTATAGTGCAACTCCCTTCTCGCTTCCGCTGATATTGTGACATTCCTCCCTTCCACACAGTTCCCCAGTAACATAGCTCTACAACCCAAGAAGTGTAGTTTATAGCCCTGTGCCTCCTTTCATCTGCCTGAAGCGCTAAGGCTATGCCTCCACCATATAGTCATTTGGTCGGATCCCTGGTGTATGGCTTCAATCGGTTTCCATTAACCTTCCCTGGAAATGGCTCTCCATTCAACTTCACCAGTTGAACTGCTCCACCATCAGTAATCTCCTTGATGACATAGGGCCCCAGCCAATGCATCCAAAATTTTCCTAGAAATTTATCAAACTTGCTTTCATATAATAATACTAAATCATTTACCTTGAAGGTGTGCAATTTTATGTGCCGATTGTGCCATGCCTTTTTGCTCTCCTTTTGAACTTGCTGATGGAATCCAACCAAAAATTGATCCTCTTCAAGCTCTGTTAACTGCGTGAGCCTTTCTTCCAGGGCTTCGTGATCTGCCATTCCTATAATGTCACTATGCGCAGACTAGGTACAATGTACTCCATCTACATCACAACTTCTACGCCATAAACCAGCCTAAAAGGTATTTGTCCAATCAATTTTTTACAAGTCATCCTATAAGCCCATAGCACCACAGGTACGTGCACATCCCATTCATTTCATTGTGCATTGCAAACCTTTGTCAATGTGTTCTCCAATATATTATTAAACACTTCCACCATCCCATTAGCCTATGGGTGATATGGCGTACTCTTTTGATGATAAACCTGGAACTCCTATGTCAAGCGTTGATCGTATGATTAAGGAAATGAGTATCGCGATCGCTCATCAAAATCTTCAGGAAACCAAATCTAGTCATTACACACTCAAAGATGAACTTTGTTGTTGTTTCCCCTGTACAGTCCTTCACAGGTTGTGCCTCCACCCACCTGGTCAAATACTCAGTCACGTTGATGATGTACCGCGCACCCGTCTTCTTTCCTGGAGGCTGAATTGGTCCTACAAAGTCAATTGCCCACTTTTTGAATGGCTGTAATGACATCTATGGATTCAGAGGAAGCTCATCCCTCCATGAATGCCTACCCGTCCTTTGACATGCATCACATTCCTTATAATAAGCCTTTGAATCATTATGAAGCGTCGACCACCATAGCCCGACGCGTAAAACCTTCTACGCTATTGCTTTTCCTGCATAATGTCCTCCCGTAGCTCCTCCATGAGCTTCAGTGAGGATGCTATTTCATTCAAATTCAAGTACATAATGCCGTGGAATTTCATCCGAACCCATTTTATATAAATTCCCTGCAATGACAGAAAAGTCTGTTGCGCGCACCACTAACTCCTTTCGTTGACTAGTATACCCTTCTGGAGTTGTCCCCATTGTCAGGAAGTGTATGATATCTACAAAGTGATTTTCCACAACATGCACTACAAAGAGTTGCACGTCCAACAGTCCTTCCTCCAACTTAGTAGGCTCCTCTCCTGTTTCAATGCACGACAAATGATCTGGTCCTGCATTTAGTCGCCCTGGCTTTACAATAACTTCGAAGTCATATTCCTGAAACAGGAACAACCATTTTCATATCTTCCCCCCAACACAGGCTTATTAACCAGGTACTTCAATGCAGAATGGTCTATATACATCTTGAAGTGTCCTCCTAGCAAGTAGTGTCTGAACTTCTGGAGCGCGTACACCATAGCCAAACCTTCACGCTCTGTTGTTGAAAAATTATTCTCAGCTTTAGACAATTTTCTACTTGCAAACGCTATAGGGTGATCCAATTCTCCCTCACCGGCCTGTGTCAGTACTACCCCGAGTGCAATACATGATGCATCCACATGCACATGAAATTCCTTCTTCCAATCCAGGAAGACTAGGATCAATGAGGTGACCATCTTTTCCTTCAACACATCTAAGCTTTGTTGACACTTTTCATTCCAACAGAACGTAGCATCCTTCTTTAGTAGCTTCTCGATCGACGCGGTAATCTGGGCATAGCTTTTGATGAATTTCTATAGTACCCTCTATGCCCCAACATTGCACGCAGTTGTTTCATGCTTCTGGGTGCCTCCAAATTGATTATAACCGCGATCCTAGCAAGGTCTACCATCAAGCCTTGTCTGCATACCACATGACCTAGCAAGATCCCAAAAGGGACATAGAACAAAAATTTCTTCAAATTGAGGGCAATCTAATACCTCCAGCATATATCCAATGTCAAGCATAAACTAGCTACATGGCGCTTTACCAGCCCAAACACCGTCCAGTAATCGAAGTATGCCTCCAAAAAGTTGTGAATGAAATCCTTGAATGTTGTGATGACCACGCGCAAAAATATCTCTGGTGTGTTCTTCAACCCAAAAGGCATCAGATTATACTGAAAGCATCCCCATTTAGTTGCGAAATTTGTCTCACTTCTATCCTCTGGCGTGATCTTGATCTTATGGTACCTAGAGAACCCATCAGTGAATGAATACGCTTCTTGTCCTCCTACATTATCCAGCACCTCGTCAGCAAACAAAGTTGGAAAGGGATCATGTACGCAGGCATCATTCAACTTCTTAAGATCTACGCATATTCTTATTTCATCCTTCTGTTTCTTCTCCTTAACTACTATTAGGCTTACCCAATCAGATTTTTCGATCGGTTAAATAATACATGCGGTAAGCATTTTATCCAACTCTAAGCAGACCCTTTCTTTATACTTGGAATTGAGGCAGTAAGGCCTCTACTTGATCGGCTTCGCATTCGGTTTTAGCGTAACTTTCATAATCATCGGGTCTCCTATTACTCCCTTTAGGTATGAGAACTTCGTAGGGAATAGGTCCTAGTATTTGTGGAGCAATTCAGCGACCTTATCTACTGTTGCGTCATCCCAATAGTACCCAATCTTTGCAAACTTTATCTCTTCCTCTATCCCAATGTTCACTTGTCTTGTTTTTAGTGGTGCAGTGATATTTGGATTTTCAATTTGCGGTGACCTTCAGTCTCTAGGATGTTAATGTTCCTCGGGTCCTTGTCCTCTTCTTTGATAGCCACATTGTAGCACTCCGCTGAAATTTCTGAGTCTAACACATTAGAAATCCTTCATGCACTTTACGGATTTATTCCTACCTACTTGTTTTATTAATTAACAAGTTATTTGTCATGTAAATACTGGAAATAAAAACAAGTGCATGCCCAACACATTACAGATCATCAAATGAAGGAAACAGAAACAAGCACACAAATGACAGTATTATTTTTGGACTAATGTCCCTAGAAAAACCCAATGCAAGAAAATCAGTGCAGATATCTAAGGGTTTGATTTATTAAGCAGTTTTAGAATACAATCTAGGTGCCAAATCCAACTCACCCAACAGATAAAAATCTCGGCAGTAGTACCTCTCCTTTGGAGACAGATGCTCCGGCTAAAACCCTGGATAAAAAGTTCGGCAGCTCCTCAGCTCCAATCTACCCCATGAAAACCCTAGTGTCAGCCTCTAGGCACTGCGTTAACCTCTTTTACACCCTATGTCAACCTTCCCAACAGTTTTGGTAGTTCCCAGCAATTCCGATTGTTCCCAGCAGTTCCGGCTTTTTCCCTCTGCGTCAGCTTTCCCAGCTATTCCGACTATTCCTGGTAGTTCCGGTTGTTCCCGGAAGTTTCGACTTATGCCCTTTGCGTCAACTTTCCCCGTTGTTCTGGAAATTCCATCTTCTTCCCTCTGTGTCAGCTTTCCTGACTATTCTGGTAGTTCCCTGCATTTCCGATTGTTCCCGATAGTTCTAGCTTCTACCCTCTGCATAAGCTTTCTCGGTTGTTCCAGTAGTTCTGGCTTTTTCCCTCTACGTCAACTTTGTCGGCTGTTGCATTGATCCTCCCGGCACTATCTCTACTTCTCTGCTTCTGTATTCACCACCCCTCAGCTGCAACTCCAGATCACTCTCTCAACTTTCTCAGCAAACCCAGCCCCAGAGAGTCGAAATCTTGATCTCTTGGTGTGTTCTCCAAGTGACCCTCAAACCTCCTCTTATACTTTTCTAGTTGACAAATAAACAGTCGAGATTAAGTCCCTAATCAATGGCTAAGATTAGATTTGGCTTGATCCATGACTTTTGGACCATTCTAACACAGTTTTATATTAATTCACATTAATATTTTAATTTCCCTAAGTTTAGACTTAGGGACTCCATTAAAAATATTAATTATTTTAATATATCCCAAACTGTTTAGAATTTGCCCAAACCCTTTCTGGGTATTGGAGATCTCATGTGCCTTAGCCTCTCCAATAATTTTTGTGGCTATATCACATCAGATGCTACCCAAAATCAACACTCCCTCTTAGCGAGGATTGTGATTTAGTAATACTCCTCACTGAGCATCACTCTGATTATCCGGCATTTGTCCCTGTGTTGATGTTAGCCCTGCTGCCCAACATCCTCTACACTTCTACATCCTATAATGCTACCCATGGCCCTGCCACAGCCACTGTTTCATCCGTACTACAACTCCCTCTACATCCATGTTGTTGCCCATGGCTCTACCACTGCCACTACTGCATCTGCACTGCAACCCCTCTCATCATGTTGCATCGTGCTACCCGTAGCACTACTACTGCTAACTACAGCACTGCAACCCAGTTACTAAGAAGTAAGTAACTAATCTCCCAACTCTGACATCTCTTTTAGGTTAGAAACACTCTTGATACTGAAGTTCCCTTTGTCACTGACAAGTGCTCCCTCTTTGACCTATGTGCTGCCGCAACAATTCCATGCATCTTGCACTGTTGCACACCTCTTTGTGTCATTCTGCACTAGTGCAACACTCCCGTGCCTCTCACATTGTTGCAGCCTACTAGCCTCGCGTTGTCCTGGGAATCATGCACTGTAGCTCCCTCTATCGCTCCATCTGCATCCGTCTCTACTAAGATCACTAGTACTGCTACTCCTCTTTGGGGCTCCCATAGCCAGGTCTAATCCAAGAGGCTTGGTACCTTGAGGATATTGCCTGTCATCGCATGTAGTCCTCCTAAATACAGCTTGATGTCTCCCCAGTTCCTCTCAAGTGGCATATGAGCACTCATGGCATAGTCATCATCTATCTCTTCTTTATCTGCCCTTGCTGGCGCAACCTTGATCTTAGAAGCCTCTCCCTTTCTCTTCTTCCTCGGACACTGGCTCGCATAGTGACTGAGTTCCCCACAGTGGAAGCATTTGACCTTAGAGAGGTCCTTCCTCTTTCGTTTTTCCTACTTTCCCTTAGATGCTAGTGTAGCATCCTCTTCTTCCTCCTTCTTGATTCTGACCCCCTTGTCGCTGCTTCCCTCCTTGGTTAGCCTTATGATCTCTTCTGGACGAAGAGATGCCCACAGTTTCTCCCAATCTACAAGGGTAGACTTGCCCAGTATACTCTGGACAAATACCTCCCAATCCTCTAAGACTACATTCAATGCGGTCCTCACCATCATCTCCTCCTCTGGAATGGCCCCTATGGAATTCATATGATCTCAGATCTCCTTCAATCGACTGAGGAAGGTGTCTATCTATTCTCCCTTCTCCATATGGTATGACTGCAACTGATTTTCTAGTAGCATCTTCCTCTCCATGGAGGTATGCTAATCTAATTTCGTCAGGGCCTCTCACATTGCATTTGTCGTGTCCCTTTCGACAATATGTGGTACTACATGGTCCTTGACCCCATCAAGGATGATACTCTTGGTCCTCGCCATTGCCTCTTGGTACTTTTCGTTCTTATCTGGGTCAACTGGGATTGCTATCATGTTCAATGCGAAGTGCTTGAGACGATTATTGTCTAGAACAAACAAGATCCTGGCCTTCTAGACTACGAATTTTGAGGCTTCGTCCAGTCTCTCCTAATCTCTTAACCCATTCACTGCCATTTCGTTGCTCCTCTTTTGACTCTTCCAAGTCTCTCTATTTCCCTGCTGGAAGTTCTCGATGTGACTCCCTCTGAGTCTTGATTTCCCTCCTAGAAACCCCTCTGCCAATGTCGATATGCCCCCACTCCGATCGTTAGTGCAGCTGCACCACTGATCCATATTTCTTGGCTAGAAATCCTCGGCAACAACTCCCTCCTCCTTGGTCTTGCCCTGTTAGGTGTTGTTCTAACCACAGTACCCCACCAGCTTCACTCCGCAACTTACCCACAGCCTCTTATGCGCCAAAAAACTAAAGTTTAGAGCCTCTAGGCTCTGCGCAATCCCGGCACCAACAAAATCCACACCTCCTAGCCACGAGCGTCAATCCTTCCTCACTGAGAAAGATGACCGAGCACTACGTAGGTCAGGTATGCTCCTCTCTGCCACTGTGTTGGTCCTCTTCCTAGCTCAATCTTAATGATGCAAGAACTATGTCACCCCTTTGTTGCTGTTACTCTACTAGGAATAGCTTTTGTCACTCGGGACAATTGTTTTCTGCTACTGCTCCTCTGTTCGGTTGATATCCTCAATTCTCTTGTGATCTGCAACCACCCTTTGATACCATGTTGAAATTTCTAAGTCTGACATGTTAGAAACCCTTCATGCACTTTACTATTTTATTCCTACCTATTTTCTCTATTAATTAACAAGATATTTACCATGTAAATATTGGAAATAAACACAAGTTCATGCTCAACACATTATAGATCATCAACTGAAGGAAACAGAAACAAGCACACAAATGACACCGTTATTTTTGGACTAATGTCCCCGGAAAAACCCAATGTGGGAAAACCAATGCAGCTATCTAAGGGTTTGATTTATTAAGCAGTTTTAGAATACAATCTGGGTGCCAAATCTAGCTCACCCAACAGAGAAAAATCTCGGCAGTAGTACCTCTCCTTTGGAGACAAATGCTCTGGCTGAAAGCCTGGATAAACACTCCGGCAACTCCTTAACTCCAATCTACCCCACGAAAAACCCCAGCGTAAGTCTCTAAGGACTGCATTAGCCTCTTCTATGCATCATCTTTCCTGAAAGTTTCGGTAATTCCCGGCAGTTTCAGCATCTGCCCTCTGTGTTAGCTTTCCCGGCAGTTCCGACTATTCCCGGTAGTTTCAGCTTCTGCCCTTTGGGTAAGCTTTCTCTGATTTTCCAATAGTTCCTGGTATTTTTGGCTTCTACCCTCTACGTCAGCTTTCCTGGCTATTCCAGTGGTTCCTGGCAGTTCAGGTTGTTCCCAAAAGTTCCAACTTCTGCCCTCTGGGTCAGCTTTCCCGGCTGTTCCGGCAGTTCCCAATAGTTCCGACTGTTCCCAGCAGTTCCAACTTCTGCCCTTTGCGTCAACTTTCTCAACTGCTGCGCTAATCCTCCTGACACTATCTCTGCCTATCTGCTTCTGTATTCACTACCCCTCAGCTGCAAATCTCAACTTTCTCAGTAAGCCCAGCCCCAAAAAGTCGAAATCTTGATCTCTTGGTGTGTTTTCCAAGTGACCCTCAAGCCTCCTCTTATACTTTTCTCGTTGAGAAATCAATGGCCAAGATTAAGTCCCTAATCAATGGCTAAGATTAGATCTGGCTTGATCCATGACTTTTGGACCATCCTAACACAGTTTTATATTAATTCACATTAATATTTTAATTTCCCTAAGTTTAGACTTAGGGACTCCATTAAAAATATTAATTATTTTTATATCTCCCAAATTGTTTATAATCTGCCCAAACCTTTTCTGGGTATTGGAGATCTCATGTGCCTTAGCCTCTCCACCAATTTTCGTGGCTAGATCACATTCGATGCTACCCCAAATCAACACACTCCAGCATGTGGCTCAGTTAGGTGGTCTAATCCGGTTGAATTAAGTCCAAGGGATCCTATGATACTCTGAAGATTGCTGCTTTAACTTCCTGCAATGCGTCGTTAATACTCTCAAACCCATCCTTAAAGCTAAACGTCAACAGGAATCCCTATCGCAAAACATCCCATTCTTTAGTGCCATGGTAGAGCTCTGTCTCCAAGTTCCAGTTCATTGGCATTACATCCAAAGTATGACAAAACAGATGCACCCATTCAGGTTGAGGCTCTGCTCCATAAACCTTAGTCCATTTGGCCAGGTGATTGTGCAGGTCATTCCTTCCACCATACTTTTCTGTTATCCATAATTGTGGGTTACCAAACCATAATCTCATCATTTTTTTGTACACGCGCCAATCATCCAAATTGTCTTTGTGCGTACCCCACCATCTCGTAGACGTAGCATGCAATGCCCAATCCAAGGCTTGAAAGTGATGCTTCTCTAGCACTTCTCTCTCGAATGCATCCAAAAAGTTATCAACATCAGTTAAACCATCATAATAGGGCGGACTCCTTACCTCCAATGATACACAGTGCAACAATTTAGTCATCATATTACAGTGCAACGTAGATACTTCATACATTCGATTCTGCCAGTGCTCCAACTCCTCATATGAATCTGATGTGCGAGAAATTTCGCAGTCCCAAGCAACACATCTATCTATTGTCGGAGTCACCCAATCCTAATCTTGCACCATTATCTTATAGATATGGTCCAAATCATCATCGATTTCATAATCGTGGACCGGTTCAATATAGCACGGTCCTTCTACAAGGTCCAAGGGCACTATTATGCGGAGCGATTTCTTCTCAAATATCATCTTCTTCTTCTTCCACTTTACTACCCCATTCATGTCAGTGGTCCAATCGAACCCAAGGAGTGTCGGGTAGGGATTGTTGTCATCCAAAATCTTTATCACTTCAAAATCATCCAATGCACTTGTGCCCTCAATATCCACAGTCACTCCCTGCAACCTTCCCATTGGGATGATTTTCTGCTGATTTTCCATCCTTGACTGAATCAGAGACCACTATAGTGCAGTTCTCCCCATCCTTTCCGAGGTCTGTTTAGGCAAAACATTCACGTCTGACCCAAGATCCAAAAATTACTTGACCCATCTCATATTCTCCTATCTGCGCAGTGACCCTCATCTCACGGCTCATTCTCGCCTTATGCATACCAATCTTCCTAACTACACGTGGTCCATCAGGAGCGTTTTCTTTCCTAGCACACTTATTTATCAGTTCTTGTAGTCCTTTCATAGCCTTGTTGTTGTGCAACAGCTTCATATAGGTCTCCAAGAAAGTAGTAAGCCTGGAAGGGTCCATCTCTTCAGCTGGCTTATTCTAACTTCCTGAGGTAGAGGCCTTAGCAAAGATTTTATTTGCTTCCGTAAATGTTTCTCGTGCACGCTTCAGATCAAACTCGACCTCCTTTTCTAGAGCTTTGCAAAACCATTCACTTTCTTCAGGCTTCTTCCACTTATCTTTGCCAGTTGTCATCCCACTTCACAGCAAAATATTTACCTTGGGATCCTCTTCGCGAGGCTCAACCCTCATCATCTGTAGGTTATGAGTCACCTGCACCCCCTTTTCATGTATCTTAGCCAGCAATACTAGGTAATATTCAATTGTGTGGTCAAACTAAGTACAATAGCGGCAAGATGGACGCATCGGATTCAGGCAATCTTACGCGTAGTGTCCTGGTCCCCCATAGTTGTAACAAATGACCTGTCCCCAACCTCTACCCAGTCCTCCTCCACCTTGGCCTCATCTGAACCCCTGGTATTCACCTTGCGCTCCCCCAACACCTTGGTCCGAAGGCTGGGCTTCTGCCTGCACCCTATATGCGGGTGTTCTATCCATCATTAACTCGTAACTATGGCAATTGCACTCATCATGACCCACCGATTCATAGAAGTTGTAGAAGAGTTGTTGTGGTGTCTATACGAATTTCTACAGCAAATGGAAATTATCTGTCGCATGTTTTCCAGCTACCTAACAGATAACACACCATAGCACGGGCCCTATACTTGGCCCTGTTGGAGCTTCCGGCCTCAGAGGCATTGGCCCCCCTGCTGCAACATAATTTTTGAAGACTAGACAGTGATCCTTGTCATGCCCCTGACCCTTACACTCCAGGCACAAAACTTCTTCGCAATCCTCTAGCCAAGATGTTCTATCCTTCTTCAGACTCTGCATTTCTAGGAAAAGGTTCTACAACTGCGCATGAATCTACTGAACCCCAAAATTAGCATCTTGCATCAATGTCTCATGCAATCTCATCACAATTTCAAAGGGTTCCACCTGGATCCCAATCTTTTTTTTTGATAACGCAACCCTTAAATGAGGCAGGAGCGAAGCTACAAACCATTCGCGGTGTTTCCCATCTGTCAAATTCATGTTAGCTTCATGGATTGTACACTTCAATCTCTGATCCAGATCCCAGGGTGTCTCACCAGTCTTCATCATGATCTCTTTGAATCCCACAATTGATTTTGCTTCGGACGTAGCTCTACTGAATTCCTTATTCAGCGCGGCTTGGATATCTGCCAATGCATACATCGAGTTATCAGTGCAGTACTTAATGTACCACATTAGCATGTGATCCTGCACAAGCACTAACCAATGTTGCTTTCTTCATTTGATCATTCGTGATACCCTGAGCTTCCCATACAGCCTTCACAACAAACCAAAACTGGTCTGGATCTTCATTTCCCAAGCCCTTGAACATAGGTAGCTTTACTGAGTTCGCCATACTGAACAGTGGTGTAGACGAAGGTGTATGTGGTGGGGGAGAAGATGGAGGCACTGTGGGTGGATGGGGTATTCACATCAACCCTCGCTTTATCAACTAAATAGTGTTCTACAAAGAAGCTTGTGTTGCTTCATCGTCGTCACTAAGAGGAGGTTTAATTAGCAAGCTATATTCGGGGCCTATTTCCCTCTGTTCTTCAATGTCGTTCCACTTCACATAGACCCAAACATCAAGGTAGCTGCATGACCCACTTTTCACACAAGAGCATCTTAATCTAGGTATTTAAAGACTTTAAATACTTACCTCATGGCCCCTTGAAGAAGCGGTGCTCTACCTCGTTGTAACTAACCAAGGTATCGACCACAAACTCTGTCACGAACCCTCCTATGATACAATTGAGCCAATGATCGACAATGCATGAGATCTTATCTTCAGAGGCTTCTAATCTCTGCACTAACTCCGGGGTTCAGACTATTGGACCGTCAAGCCTCCACCTTCCTTCGTTGTCTAGCAATTTCACAATCCACTCGTACAACTCGATCGGTAAGGAACAAAAGAAGATCTCATGTATCTCTGTGTACAGATATCTATCCAACCATTGTTCTTTCATCAATTGCGGATTCATGTTTTCTTGTGCCATGAATTCATCGATCTTTCTATCCAACCAGTCTTCGATCTCTTTCTTAGTTGGATTCCAGTGATGCGACATCACACATCTCTTTATGCAGATCTCGGTCCCGACAACGGAACAATTTGATGGCTTGATGGGCCTTAACCCAGGTCTAGCAATAATTAGCCAAGCAAATCCCTACACTACTAGCCCTTTCGGCATCAATCCCTGGAGTGCAAATTGAAGTCTCACCCGAAGTAGTATGGGAGGATGCAGGAACCAAGTTTCTACACCCTGAGATGGAAGTAATGTCATTTTATATCCTAATCCTTCCTTCACGTAGATCAATAAGATTTTTAGGGCTTATTGATATACTTCTCTGATTTTGCTTCGATACCTTTGCAAAGGTCTACGTTCGTCCTTCGCGTACCCTAAATAGGTGATAACTTCAACATGCATTATGATTATCTTCACGTAAACAGATATTCCTACTAGCGTCCATATAACAAAGTAAAACGCATGGATTTTCACATCAATACATCATTAAATCATAAACCCAGTATTCAATATAACATAATCGCATGCATTCATAATAGAAGTAAAATAGCTCATACACAGGTAATTCCAGAATAATTCTCTTTATTGATGTTCAGATCTCCTCTACAAACTATAACTACCCTGCGCACACAGCTGCAAGGATCCACGCACTCAATTGTGGACTTCTACCCTAGGCCACTGCCCACACAGCTACAGAGCCTTTCTCATATGCTAAGACTCTTCACTCTTAGCTCTTATAGACCCATTACATTCATCAACATCAACTATGTACTAAAGACTCTCCCTTAGACTCTTCTAAGACTTCCCTTTTTATACAATCCCATGGTCTGCGAACCAAGGGTGGATCTCATAAAGCCGACATAAATTACATAAACTAAGGGTGGAAACCTTTGATGACTCTTTACGTATTCTCACTCTGTGACCACAAAATGCAGAGACATTACATTCCTTATCCAAAACTTGGGTCTTTGACCACAAAACATGGGCTTTTAACCCCAAAATTGACCTTAGGGAAACCGTTCCCAACAAGCATCTTGGTAAGTTGACCGAGCAAACAAATAGAAGCAATCAATAATGTATGACACCATTGTTTAGCATGACCTTTGAATGTGAGGGTGAGAAATCTATACATGACATCTTTGGAGTCTATTATATTACAAAGACAGAGACAGATAACTTGAAACAGATGTTCATGAAAATTTACTTTGCCCTCACCATCGAACTTAAGTTCTAATAGGTCATGAATGACTCCCACAAGAATGGTACAATTAAGCTCATTAGAAAAACATCCTGGAATTGTAATTTCGGGAAGAGACATTTGAAAATAAGATATTCAAACCAGACTCTATGTGCACAACCTGTCATCTGGACCTTCTTCTAGTGCCATTTTATTGACGATCTTGGAAATCCGTCAACCAAGGGGATCTCCTCAGTATGAAGTCCCAACTAGACCTCACACCATTTGGTGTAGGAGTCCCATCTGGTATAAAGGCCTAGTTTCCATATACTTAGAGATCTGCCTTGGCTCTAGTTGTCAGCACATGAGAGTGTTACGCTGGTATCTTCAAACAACAATGTAAGTGTGCCTGGTGAGCGTGTAATTTAATTGTGTCAAGGTTATCTTACTTCAAAAGGGGTGAGAAAAGTGAGCCTCTAAGTGAGAGATAATAGTACCACCCAGGAAGAGACACACATAAATCAGGAAGGTTTGTCCGGCATCTAGTGTAATAGTTCATAGCGGATGCGGTGGTCGTTAAAACAAAATTACAAGGGAAAAACCCTTCCAACATCCAACATAGTACTCCACAATAAATGTGACGAATGTTATAACTAGTAAGCAAGGAAGGTTTGTCTAGTATCCTACGAAGTATTCCACAAGGAAGAGACAGTAGTGATAGCCAATACAACACATTCCCAACAAGGTAAGTACTAAAACAACTGAAATAGTTCAACTATCTTAGTACATGTGAAATAAACATGAATTACAAATGTGGAAAGAATAGTATTAGAAACTTCAACAAGACATGCATGAAAACGTGTTGGCGTGAACATGATTTTGTATTCAGAAAAAGTTCCAAGGCACATATGTATATCATACATCACTAGCCCCAGTAGTGGGGCATTGGAGCCACTGCTCACTCCTCAAATAACTGACTAAAAACTCTCTATGCTTCATGGGAGGGGGCAAGGTGAAAATTCCTTTGCTCATACAATGAAGGGGTATATCTAACTAAGGGTGATGCTTGATCCTTATGACTCTTCTTACCCTCATGATTGTTCAACTTCCTATGAATTTTTAACTGACATGACTCTTCATATTCGTGTGTGTCCATTGGACTTCCACTTTACATTACATTCGATTTACAATAGACATGGCTCATAGTTCTCATGTGGCCTCATGGAACAACTTGACATGACACTGCTAACATGAATAGGTTGTTGAGGTGGCAATGTCAAGTTGTTGTTATTGTTGAGTGATATATGTGTTCTTGGATGCACTTTCACTTCTCCTCCGCATAGCTTGATGATACGGGGTCTTCAATGATCTTTGTTCTTGGGAGGTGGTTGCATGCATGTGTTCCCTTTTCTTGTACTTGATAAGATTCTTTGCCCGTCTAGCTGTAAGTGAGTCTTCTAGCATGTTCACTCCTTCTTCTCGTTCTTGATCATCTTTCCATGATCTAACATTGTACTTGTTCCTACAATTCACTCATGACAGGACGACATCAAATCCAAAAACTCCCTAGTCTAAGATGATGCACTGTTATCTATGGACTAAGCCCGAGACAGGTGACAGGGAGGGAGACTGGTCACTGAAACTGCACAGAGCGCAACTCAGGGTTGGTTGATGCCAAAAGACGACAATTGATCCAACAAGCAAAAGGGGGCAAGACACTTAGAGGAAACACATGGAATGACTGTCAATACTTGCAACCATGCATGTCATTGAAGACATAATGATATGACAATGATAAGTGGTCCTTCATGCTATGCTAAGAGGTGTATTTCAAAAGATATGCTTTGTTTTCCATACCTACCCTCCAAAGGGTTATGCATCAGATGGAGTCTTCATGCAATCCTAATCTTCTATCATGCCTTGGGTTCCTTGGTCTCCTTATCTTTATCCTCAGCTCCTTGAGAGCCATCTAGCATTCCATCCTTCTTCATGGAAACTGAGACACACAAATGCACAATTTTAGTGGGTAGTGACTGCTGCGGATGAGGCCCTGGCAGGACACATCTGTGCAATTTCAAGATGCAAGGCAAACTTGGCAGCGGAGATTCCTGAGGGACAAAATTGCACATTTTTTGGAGACAGTGGGTTTCGACTGAGGGAAGGACACTAGAGGAAGCCATTACACAGTTTTGGATGCCAACGAAGGTTAGTCTTTTTGTGCATTATGCAGTTCCATCAGGCAAGGGAAAAGCTTGAGGGTTGCATATGCAAAGTGTGTAGTTCAGGAAAGCTAGATGAGGCTAGGTTGCTAGGGAAACTCCAGAATTTGGCTAAGTGTGAGGTCAATGGAAATGATGTGAACAGTGATATAACTTGACTACGATCACACACTTGAACACTTAGTGACACAACATAGACCATCCATAACATATAAAAACATACTTCGCTTAATGCAACAAACTTTGTGGTAGCTTACGCCAAGTGTGGCTTCGATGATAAACTCTGGGAGGATAAAGGCGACACTCATGCAAGAGTGTGTGAAATGAGTATGAAACATGTATATATGATGATAACAACCCATTCTCACAAATATTTTCCCTTAAAGCAAAACAAACTTCCCTTTGCATGACAAGCGATAATACCCATGCCCAAAGATGACACATACCATATACAGATAAAAATGTGAACGACTCTTAAGATCGAAAGGGGGAGCTTGAGATCATCAACTTACCAATAAGTGACTAAGGAACGATCGATCACAAGATCCATAGTAGATTCTGAAATTTAAGTGTAGGCCAAAATTTTGGAGGGTGTTGCAACTACTACAACATGGGGTTGGCTCATAGTCACAAAGAACACAAAAAACCAAGGGCTATTGGCACAAGGCGGGCGACAACATAAATATATGTTTTATGTGTTAAATGCATAAAGTTGGGCGGAAAGGTTAAGAAAGGTTAGTAAAGTTTTATAAAGCATAGAAATGTTTAACAAAAGTGTTTCCCCTTCCCACTCCCTCTCCACATGGAATTGGGCCATGTCAGTCATCGCATATTGCAAGTCTTGGGGCAGTGCAAACAATTACAATGTTATGAAATCATCGATCTCTGAGTCTCGATATCTCAAAGGCCAAGGTGCATATGTGTTGTGGTCCTATGTATTACACATGGGGGCCATTTATAATGTGGAAATATTACAAAGGATCGACCCCCGTTCTAGCCACAAGGTTTAGCCCCTAAAAAGGCTTTGGCCTTAAGTCTCCAAGCCTTGATCATATAGATTCCACCTAAGCCTTGGGGGCTAAGTGTATCGGAGATTTTACACCCCCATGCAATTCCAAATGGAAATACACAAAAAACTCTGATTTAGTTAAATCTCTGATGTGTTGGCTTGCAATTTCACCTCTAGTCACAAAAATAAGAAAAGCTAAAGAAACAGAGAACAAGAGGCTGGAGAGTATCCATTAAACAATAAAGCAAGAATTTTTCCAATAAGACAATATGAATTTTTAACAGATGGATGGGTTAGCAGCTATTGAAACATGGGAAAAGGGGGTTGGTAGTTTGAAAAGGAAGCTAACAGCTTGTGCAAAAACGACTACAACCACTCGAGATTCAAAGGCAAGGATTAGCCTAAATGAACCAATTTCCAGATTTATTGTATTGTTCTAGTGAATGTTTTTATTTTTAGTGTATTGTTTATATTTTTCTAGAAATTATTAGATATTATTTTATAATTGATTCCTTTTTGGAGTCCGAAGTTAGTTCAATAGGTAGTCTATAAATACTTTGTAATAAGGCTTAGAAAGGGTTGGAATGTGTGGGATTATGTTGGATTATGTATGAAGAAAAGGGTTATGCATTGATGTAAGCCTTGGATTGGACTCTAAGTGATCAATTTGCATCAATACAAAGATTTGTTTTCTAGGATTCCCGTTTCAAACAATTGGTGATGTGATTTCTTATGTTAAATTATTTCTCTCTTCACTTTCCATATGTTTTTCCCCTCTTTATTGTTGCGAGAATATTAAGGGCCAAATTTTATTAAGTGTACTATACTCTAGCTTGTTAGCAATATCCATGTTTTCTTTCTGATGTTAAATATAGAATTCATCCCAGTATGCTATATATTTGATTCAACTCAAATCATATTCATCCTATTCACCCCACAGACACTCTATAAGATCCAAAAAAATTCCTATCCTACCTTGTTACAGCTACTTTGTCATTTTGTGATTGATTACCCAAAGGTTCATGAATCCATGCCCAATGGATTGTTCCATCATATTTCAACCAAACTTTGAAAAACCCATCTTGAACTCAAATAGATAACCTAAAAACTAAAAAAAAATCTAAAGCATATAGAGATATCCCTCCTTGAAGCTGGCAGGGATAGATCCCATCTTTAAAAGTGATTTTGTGGTTACCTCTGGGTTTCTCTCTTCATCCTAGGGAAATTATAGAGTGCTAAAAGTTTGCAAGGAAGAAGGATGGTATTCTCATATTGTACATTGATTACATAGAGTTGAATAAAGTGACTATCAAGAACAAGTATCCATTGTCACGGATTGATGATTTATTTGATCAACTAAAGGGAGTTGTCATGTTTTCAAATATTGATTTGAGATCAGGATATCATCAAGTGAGCATTAAAGAAGAATATATTTACAAGACTGCATTTTGTACAAGGTATGGACATTATGAGTTTGTGGTGGTTCCTTTTGGTCTTACCAATTCTCCAGCCACTTTCATGTGTTTGATGAACAATGTGTTGCACCCTTACCTAGACAAGTTTATGATAGAATTTGTTATTAGTATATTCAAAGAATGAGGAGGAGAATGCAGAGCACCTCGAAACAATTTTGATATTGTTGAGAGAGCATCAGTTTTATGCCAATCTCAATAAGTGTAGTTTATTTCAATCTCATGTCCATTATTTGGGACACATTGTTTCCAAGGAGGGGATACCCGTGGATTGAAAAAGATTAAAGTTGTCATTTAGTGGTGAACTCCTAAGAATGTGGATGAGGTCAAATTGTTCATGGGACTAACAGGTTAAGGTTCATTAGGAAATTCTCAAGGATTGCCTATGCTATCACATATTTGTTGAAGCATTTTCTTACAAATGCTCTAGTTTGAAGATTATAGATCCTAATAAGGAGTTTTTGGTTTGTACAGATGCTTGCAAGGAAGGACTAGGCAGGTCCTAATGTAGGAAGGACCAGTGGTTTTCTATGAATCAAGGAAGTTGAATGGGAAGGAGAAGAACTATGTGACTCATGATATTGAGTTGGCAGCTTTCGTTCATTCATTAAATATGTGGAGACATTATCTCCATGGCAGGAGGTTTGTTCTGGTTAGTGATCAGAGTGGGCTGAGGTATTTATTTGACAAACCCAATCTGAATGTCAGGAAAGCTAGATTTTTGGCTACCCTCAGTAAGTTTGAATTTGAGATAAGATACATCAAGGGCAAGGAGAACAGGGTTATAGATGCTCTAAGTAGGAGAGTGCATGCGAATTAGATTTCAGTTGTGATCTCTTATGGGACAAAAATACAAGAGAAGATCTTGCATGCAGGGCAACATGATGCTTGGTATCAACAACTGAAGAAGAGATTGCAGCAACAGGGTGATAGAGATGAGGAGTATCACCTCACAACAGGTGGCTTTGTCAGATTCAGGAACGAGATTTATGTGCTAGATAGAAATGAGCTCAAGAAGCTTATCTTGAGAGAGTTACATTCCAAGCCATATTCAGGCCACCTAGGATTACAGGTTTTCCAAGGACATCAAGACAACATGATTCCATCATGGTTTTGTTTGACAGATTGAGTAAGGTAGCTCACTCCATTGTAGTGAAGTCTACAAATTCATCTAGTGAGGTAGCTCAGATCTTCATCAAGGAGATAGTGAGGTTGCATGGTGTTCCCAAGAATATTATATCAAATAGAGATGCCAATTTCACTTCTAGGTTTTTGACGGAGTTTTTTGCAAGCTTGGGGACAAAGTTATATTTTTAGTACAGCTTATCATCCGCAGAAAGATGGAAAGACAGAGAGGGTTAACATTATTCTTGAGGATATGTTGAGGATCTATGTCATGCATCAACAAAGGAAGTGGGAGGTGTATCTTCCGCTGGTAGAGTTTGCATATAGTAATGGGTATCATGATTCCTTGAGGATGAGTCCATTTTAGGCTCTTTATGGACAAAGTTGCAATACTCCTATCAGTTGGAGTGATCTAGTGAACAGGGTGTTGATTGTACCAGATATGTTGACTGAGATGGAACAGCACATGCCTGTTATTAAGAGGAATCTAAAAGCAACACAAGAAAAGCATAAGAGTTATCCATATTAGCATAGAGAACTCAAGGAGTTTCAGGTTGGATAGCAAGTGTACTTGCGCATCAATCCCAAGAGGAGCTCCTTGAGGATTGGTTCATGTGCCAAGCTAGCACCTCAATATTATGGGCCTTTTGAGATCCTTGAGAAGATTGGACAAGTGGCCTACCGAACTGCACTATCACCAACAGTGAAAGTTTGTGATGTTTTCCATGTTTCATTGCTTAAGAGATATGTCTAGGATATTGATCATGGGATTGATTGGTTTATATTGTAGGTGGAACCAGAGGGAGAATTCTAGCCATAACCACAATGCATTCTGCAGTGAAAACAATTCATGCTCATGAGCTGAGTAATAGAGCAAGTTAAAGTGCAGTGGAAGCACTTTGGGCCTTATGAAGCTACATGGGAGATGGTTGATCAGATGTGGTCTTTGTATCCTTCCTTATTTGATGGTTGAGCAGATGTGTTTGGTTTATGTGTGTTGTAAATACTACAATGAGTTGTGTTACAAAGCTCCAAGAAGCAGTATGTTGTAAATACTGCATCGATTTGTGTTATAAAGCTCCATGGGAAACATGTTTTGCTGGTTATGAGCATCATTGAACAATGAGGACAGTGTTCCCCCAAAGGGAAGGGGTTTGTAACATCACCTGGTTTAATTTCCATGTAAATGAAATAAAACCAAGGTCATGGGACACGTATTCCAAACATTATAGTGGACATCACTTGTGGTTTATTTATGACTATGGAAATTAGCAAATGTAAAGAGGCAATAATTGATATTTAATTATGAAAATAAAGGAAGATCGGAGAAAAGGAAGGTGGAGAGACACAAATTTTCATGCAAGGGAAATTAGAGGAAAAATGAGGGAAAATGAAAGAAAAGGGATACATCAACAATAAAAAGGCATCAAAGAATTAGTTAACATCTTTTGGTCATTACAAATTTTTTCTCAACATTTATCAAGTTAGCATTGGGCTCTCTTACACTCTTGCACACTTAGAGTATTCTTGGAGCACTCTAGCATTCATTTTTTTTTAGAAAGAAAGAAAAGGAAAGCAAGGAAGCATAAGGAGACAATTGGATCAGTAGCTACAACATGAGGTTGACTTTGCAAGCAACAAGTTGCATGTGTGATCTCCTTGTTGATTTTCGGATGCATGGTATATGCATGTGGCTCCTTGGTTATGTGTTGTCATTGGCATGGAGATTTGCCTAGATTGGCAGTGATTTCAGACTTACCTTGCCATTTCATGAATAATCATGACGTAATGGGTTCCCCATTTGTTTTTTTATTAGTTCTTGGGTATCCTATGGTTGTGGGTTGGGACAAATTATCTAGAGCCCTTAAACAACTTGGGTCCCCTGGAGGCTGTGGGTTGAGATGGGAGATCTTTGGAGCCCTGTAATAGCTAGGGTTCCCTAGAGATCATGGGTTGAGATACTAGTTCCCAGAACCCTAGACAACTTGGGTAGAGACCAATCTGGTTGATGTTAGTGATTTTTGGACCATATAGGTGAGATCACTATGCTTGAGGGTTGAGATGGTTTGGCCTCTAGAAGCCCTAGTTGGTTCTATTTTAGTTTAACCCTTATGATCCCACATTCATGCTTGGAATGTGGCATGGAGGTGATTGGCTGAAAGAGAGATTTGGTTTAGCCCAATCTATGGTCAAGTGGTACATGGAAGTCCCTGACTTGGTTAGCATTTTCATACGTTAATGTGAGTTATTTTCCTATTGTGATATATGAGGACTTGTACTAGTTATTATGATGATCTTATGGTTTATTTTTGATAGATTCTATTATGGTTGTATGTTGGTTATATGTATGGTTTTATGATGACATTCTCTAGTTATGACTTTTATTCATGATTTGATAAGTTATTAAATGGTTGATAAATGTGTGGACCAATAAGTGTTGTTGCAGCTAGGTTAAGCGGGCATAGATCCTTCTTGATGATTCTTAGATGAAGTTCATAAGTTTATGATAATATATGCATTCATGTCATGTAGCTTATATGTTTACTATATGTTTGACGAAATGTCTATCTTGCATTAGGCATGTCTAGGTTAAGATCTTGCTCAAGCTTTGATTTTTTAGCATTGTTACCCTAGTTGTCATGATTCTGGAAAGTTACAGGTAGTTGTGAGCATTCGTTTGGAGGCTACCTTGAAAAAGTGGCATAGATCTCGCAATTGCATGCATTGAACATGGATATTTGGGTCATAACTACATAGAGACAAACCTATGGGTGCAATTATAGCCTCCCAACCGCATGCATGAAGTGTTATGAGTGCGGTTGGGGAGTAAACCTAGTGAAAAGAGTTCCAGCTCAAGGAGTTATAAGCATGAAATACCCCTCAAGTAATAAATTTAGCAATGGATAAGGAAAATCATTGGAGTTTGGTATCCTACAAGAACTGTGGTGGAAATCAATCATCCACAAAAATATCTTCGAGCCAGTTGACAGAGGAGCCTAGATCTTTCGATCTTAAAGATCAAAAGTTCCTCAAATTAGAAACTTTGCAAAGCGGGCATGCCACCTTCAAGGAAACCTATCATAGGTGCCTAGAAATGGAGCTAAGATTTGGTTGTGGAAAAATCGAATTCTAGGAAACCCTCCCCTAAATCAATACCCACAACTTAATACCTGGGGTGTTTGTAGGCTCCTGAGTGATTTGTAGTCTCTGAGGGATGTTAGTTTACTTCCAGTTGGTAAGCCCCACTTCCATAACTGGAACATGGAGGTCTGGTCATATCATAGTGACACTTAAAGTTGAAAATAGCAACAAGAAATGCTAAAAATAGCATTGCTATAGATAGCATTTCAGGATATATTCCAATTTTAAACTTCATATCGAACGTGATGTTGGAAGACAAAGGCTATGACATAGTCTTCAGTAAAGGAAAGGTGTTCCAGAGACACATAGCCACAGGTCATACCAAGAGGATTGGGATTTGAGTGAAGAATATCTACAAGCCAGAGGTAGATGAATGTGCTGCATTGAGTTCCAAAGTAGAATTGGTGCAAATCCAAGATATCAGCAAGTTATGGCATATACGGTTGGGCCACTTGCATCATGGGCACTTGAAGATAATGCAACAGATTTCTACTGGACTTCCCAAAGGTAAACTTGAGCAAGTGGACACATGCAAAGGTTGTACCTTAGGTAAGTATTCAAAATCTTCCTTTCATGATCGAGACAGTTGAGCCGAAGAAATCTTGGAGTGAGTTCATACAGATGTGTGTGGACCATTCTTAATAGCCTCCACCGCTAAACAAAGGTACTATGTGATTTTCATTGATGATTTTTCTCATAAATGCTAGATCGATTTCATGCAGAAGGAGGACCAAACCTTCTCAAGGTTTTTTGAGTTCAAAGCCTTGGTTGAGAAAGAATTAGGAAAGAAGATCAGGGCCTTGCGAAGCGACAATGGTGGAGAGTATTTCTCTCAAGAGTTTAAGGACTTATGTGCAGCAGAAGGAATTAAACGGGAGTTGACGTCACCTAATAACCCACAACAAAATGGGGTGGCCGAGAGGACGAACAAAACGATTGTGGGGGTAGCTCAGGCAATGCTGCATGACCAAGGCCTACCACTTCATTTGTGGGTTGAGGCATGCAACAAAGTGGTTTACTTGCAGAATAGAAGCTCGCATCGCATACTTGGGATTAAGACACCAGAGGAAGATTTCTCTGAGAAGAGACCATATGTGGGTCACTTCAGGATCTTTAGCTCATCGGTTTATTTCCATGTGACCAAGGATGCCCGGAAGAAGTTAGAGCCGACAACAGAGTTGGGGATACTTGTGGGGTACACTGATACACCCCACAACTATTGGGTGTATTTTCCTACCATTCAAAGGACAGTGGTTCACAGAGATCTTAAGTTCGATGAGCTAAAGGCCATGTGAGTTTACCTTTAGAGGTAGCTCAAGGTTCAGGCAGAGGAGGAACTTTTGGTTCCTAAGGAGGAGGAGCCTTATAATGATGCGAAGCAACCGCATGTAGAGGTTTCAGGAGTGGAAATATCCACTCATGCAGAGTCTTCCAAAGATGGGCGGAAGCGCACGAGAGAAGCTGACAAATTGTTGTCGGATGTGAGAGAGAATGTGGGAGAACCATCTTCTCAGCACAGACAGAGGAGGTCACCTGAGCGGTACACTACTTACATGGCCCTTGTTGGGGAATGTGTAGAGACCGAACCATCTTCCTTTGAGGAAGCAGTGCAGTAGCGAGTTTGGGTTGATGCTATGGTGGAGGAGTATGACTCCATAGTTCGAAACAGTGTTGGGATATTGGTCCAAGACAAGAGAACAATTCAGTTGTGAGGTCCCGTTGGCTTTACAAGGTAAAGCATGCCAGTGATTGTAGTGTGGAGAAACATAAGGCAAGGTTTGTTACCCGTGGTTTCTCACAGGTCGAGGGGATCGACTATGATGAGACTTTTGCTCCTGTAGTAAGGTACTCATCTATCAAATCGATGTTGGCACTATCAGCACAGATGGGTTGGAAGATCCATCAAATGGATGTGAAGACTGCATTCCTCAATGGCAAGATTGAGGAAGAGGTGTATATAGAGCAGCCAGAAGGACTTGAGACCTTCGATCGTGAGTCGCATGTGTGCCGACTCAAGAGAGATTTGTACGGGCTGAAGCAAGAATATCGTGCTTAGTACATTAGGATCTACAACTACTTCACTGAGTTGGGCTTCACAAAGAGTGAAGGGGATGCGAACTTGTACCACATCATGGTGGAAGGTAAGCAGTTGATCATTGTTCTTTATGTTGATGATCTGATATTGACAAGTGATGATCAGTTGATCATGTCTTGTAAGGAGGACCTTGCAAGAGAGTTCAAGATAAAATACATGGGTCTCATGCACTACTTTCTAGGCATGGAAGTGCGACAGAAGGATGGGGAAGTGTTTGTCTCAAGGCAAGTATGCCAATGAGCTACTTAGGAGATTCCACATGGATAAGTGCAAGCCCATGCAGACTCCTCTAACAGGTAACTGGAGGAAGGAGGATGCTACTTCAGGTCAGGTAGTAAAGGCTATTGTATATCGACAGCTTGTGGGTTCATTGATGTATTTAGTGAGCACATGACCAGATTTGTGCTTTGCGGTGAACTAGCTGAGTCAAGCTGATGGAGGTCCGGGTGTGACGAAGAACCCTTCCAAGACCTTTTACTTTCATGATGTGTTAAATTTCATTTTTAAAAGAACATAAATGAATACATCTACATGTTGTAAAGAAGAGGAACATATCAATCATCAACAACATAAAAACTAAAGACGTTGATAACGGAGTTCGTCTAGGAGGGACTACGTCTCCGGGCCCTGGTGTCAAGATGGTGTAGGCCGCTACATTAAGTGTTGTCAATAGTGGTGATGTACATAGAGGTGACATCGATATCATACAAGTAAAAATGCCCTCACATGGGAGCAGCTCTAAGCGATGTTCCTCTACAGGAACTCTCAATCAAAAGACTCCTATCAGTATGACACAAACTCATGCATGATGAGCATCCTGCCAACATGGCATAAAAGGGATCTCAATGCAAAACATGCATGATGACAACCTGAGTATCCCATCAACATACAACAAAGGGATCTCAAAAGATAACATGACAAATCATGACAGAAAGTATGATTTGAAATCACCCATAAATGACCTCAGTGAATTAATGAAGGTATTACATATTCATGTGTTGCGGTGTGCCTCTGTTATTTTATGCAACAGATCGATAAGATTGTGAAATACATAGACACTGAAATAGTAAGAAAACACATAAAACACAACACGCTTTATAAGGAGTTCACCCAATCCTCCTAGGCTACATCTCCTAGTCCAGCCTTCAGTGGTGACCTTTCAATTGTGTCTTAAAAGCAAAGTTTTTACAATAAGGAGCTCAATTTGAGTCTCACTTAACAGATGATGATCAGTAGGATTGTACTTGGATTCCCCAAGTCTCTACAGTACACATACTCCCCATAATGTATCTCGACCTCAACTGGTCTTAGTGGTATGAGTCCAATTTGGTACTCAATACCTGATAGGTATACACAGAAGAGTTGCTCGAACCTCTCAAGCCTTCTCTGGAGTTCACAGACTCTCGGACTCTATCTGTCTATGTCTACTCGATGCTGCCTTTGTCTGCAAGTCAGCTCGGCTTCTTTGTTCTCTACAATTTGCTTCTCTCTCTTTCTGCCTCCTTCTCTTACTCTCTGTTTGTTCGTGGCTTATAGCCAATCTGCTCCCTGACTGTTTGTTTCCACTTCCTAACTCCCTAGATCTCCCGCCTTTGTCTGCTTGAATTCCCCTACTCTGTGTCATCACCGTTGTGTAACGCTTCACAGAGACGTGGCCACCTGTTTCCTCATGAACTGAGTGTCAGTTCTCTTTGAACAATCAATATTTTCGTTGCTCCAAGATTGCCCGCGAAATTGATTCCTCTGCCAGCTCAGCGGTCATGCCGGACCTCAAATATTATATGACTCGGCCTATTTCCCCATCGAATCCGGTCATCCATCGGATCATTTATCCACCGCTGATCTTGAGCCTTCAGATCCTACGGTTTCCGTCCATATCAGGCGGGTAAGTAGCATGACCTTTATCCGCATGATGTGAGCGGTTTTCTCTCTCGATCATTGGATGTGTGTTGCCCAGTGTATGGAATTAGGCGGGACTCGGTTGAACCCACTTACCACTTGAAGCCCTTTTGATATCCTGTCGATTTTAGCGCAGGACCCGCCTTTTGACAGAATCGGCGATTTCTGTACGGTTTTATGCTTTCCTCGTGACCGAGCGCCTGGGAGCTTTCCTTCACTGAGGGGGATGCCTTGTGATACACGATTAGCGCTTTACCACTAATCACGTATCAGAACCTACCTCTGTTTTTTTATTTCACCTCCCGTTTGTCAATTTGTGCCAGTGCGTGGTCACCATGGGCCAACGATCTGCACGCTTTGACCAAGGGTCCTCGTTGTTCCGTGCTAACCACAAATTTCCATTGTTTAGAGGTTATTTCTAATAAGCTCGATATCCATAAGACTTTGAAGCTTGACATAATTTGAAAGAGTCATGAAAACTTAGAGAATGTTTACGAATCCAATTTAGATCACGACCATCCAAAAGTTGGTATTCAAGCATCGACTAAGTGAGGGTATCGCTGCCTCACTTGTCCAATCTCTATCCACTTTTCACTGCTTGGCTTTGAACCATTGAGTCCAATCCTAAGGTACTTAACGTCTTCCCTGCGCATCGTCCTCACCTTCCTGTCCAGAACTGTATCTTCCTACAATTCATTGAGATATTCATGTAACAGATCATCAATAGAAGGCAATTGACTCTGCTCTTCGGGATCTTCAATTAATGAAGGGTCAAATAGTCTCAAGATGTCTGCATTAATGACTGAGTAGATGTGCATGTAAGCTGGTAACTCAAGGCGAAAAGCGTTCTCACTAATTTTCTCAAGTATCTTGAAAGCTCCATACCTTATTATCTTTAGCATTTTACCTTCGCCTTGCATTCTGTCTTTAGTGGTATACAACCAGACTTGATCACCAACTTGGAAACTATGCTCCATTTGGTGCTTGTCATGCCTTGCCTTGTATTAGGCTTGGCTCTTTTCCAACTGTTCCTGTACTGCCTGATGGATCTCTTGGATTTGTTCAATGAACTTGGTTGCCTTGTCCACATCACTGTGTCCATCAAATGCTGTCTTTACCAAAGACAAAATCTAAGGGAGACCTTGGTGTGAAACCAAAACAGGTCTCAAAAGGATATCTCTGTGTAGAAGAAAGTTTTGCTCGGTTGTGAGCATGATGCACATAACACAAGTGTTCATCCGAAAGTTTTGGATGCTTGCTGCAATATCCTCTGAGCAACTGGATCACTGTCCTGTTGACCACTTCTGTCTGGCCATCTGTCTATGGATGAAAGGTTGTTCTTTTCTTCAGTTTGGTGTCTATTAGTTCCCACAAACTCGACCAAAAATTCCCAACAAATCGATTGTCTCGATCATATACAATGGAACTTGATAATCCAAAATGAACCCATACATGCTGAAAGAACAACTTTGCAGTTTTTTCAGCTAGAATTTGTTTGTTATAAGGTATAAAAATACACATTTTGCTGAACCTATCCACAAAAACATATAAATAGTCATGACCTTTCCTAGATTTAGGGAGTCCTCCAACAAATTCCATGGAAACACTTTCCCAAGGATGAGAAGGAACTGGTAGTGGAGTGTACAAGCCTAGTTTTCTATTGTTGGGCTTGCTTTTAGCACACATGGTACACCCTCTTACATATCTAGAAATTGTCTCATTCATTTTTGGCCAATAACAAAATCTTTGTAGCTGTGCAACCGTTTTACTTACCCCAAAGTGACCTGATATTAGAGAAGTGTGTGCTTCTCGAATTATCTTTACTCTTTCAGTTTGTGGAATGCATAGCTTCCCAAAATGATGCAAGAGTTGGTCCTTAATGTGATAATCCAATTCTTCTACTTGTTTGCCTTGACTAAAAGTTGCATATACATCTTTAAAATATATATCTTGAGCATAATGTTCAATGTAGCTCTCATGAAATACTGAGTTATGCTTAAGTATAGTAGATGCATTTATAATTGGTCTAGATAACATATTTGCAACTTTATTATGTATGCCCTTTTTATATCTGATGACTAAATGAAACTCTTGTAGAAAACCCATCCATCTATAGCGTCTTGATTGCTGCAACTTAGTTTGGGAGTGTAGATATTGGAGTGGTTGATGATCAGTATGTATAACTGTCTCTTTGC